>JANTPZ010153639.1:2789-17425 GCA_025593235.1 Vachellia pachyceras | reverse complement strand
AGCATAAGTATTAACCGAAAGGTCTTGTCCAAATTTATGTCTTTGCCCAACAAAATCCAAAGATAAATGTTTTTGATCCAGAAATAGCAGTAATAATAACGTACAAGGGAAATAAAGAATGATGCAAGAAGAAAAAGGAAGGCTATAAATTTATGATACTGAGATTATGAGAATCTAGAGGAAACGTTTAATTTCAACCCACTGCCATAAAAATTAAAGAACACACTTTGAATTTTCCAGCTTCAACAAAAGATAAAATTAAAAAAAAATGAGGCCTTAAAAAACCATGGGCATGTTCATTTATTTGCCTGCACATTCACTCCCCAGATTTTGTTCATAAATATAGAAAGAACAAGAAACAAGTGACCAATGGGCGTTTGGTAGAGTTGGTAAAGGTTACTACCAGCATTTTTCAGGGTGAGGGTTCGAACCCTGGGGAGTAACATACGCGATAATTAACACAGCCTCAAAGAGGTTGTCCCATCGGTACTTCGCTACCACCGTAAGGTCTCCTCGCGGGGAGTCCGGATTAGTCTGGGGCGGACAATGAACTCAGATACCCCAGGATACCGGATGATTTATACAAAAAAATAAGAAACAAGTGGTTTCACTTTGGTCGAAAGAACTAAAGAAGTAACCAAAAAAAAAAAAGCATAGATATACAGGGAGTTCAACTTAGATAACTAATTTATATAGATTAAAAATTTTAATTAATTTTACCATTTACAAGGAAAAATATGTATTGGTTTTATTGAAATACTCCCCCTAATCATTTCCATAAAAACTGTTCCGGTGATAAAAAGAAAACTTTTCTTCAATATACGCAATTTATAGAATAATTTGAGAAAAATAAATTTAAAAGATAAGATATAGTGATGTAGGGTTAATACAATATTTAATCCATTAAATTTATCCTCATTTGGAATTTAATCCCCTTAAGTTTCATTTTTTTAAAAAATATTAGTCCATATAATCTAATAAAATATGAACTATTTTACTTTTTGAAGAATCGAAACCATTTGTTTAAAATTTAATGGTTTAAAACTAAAATTGAAATAAAATTGAAAGACCAAAGATCATATTACATATCCATGAATATATTTTGTTGTTACATATAGAACCAAATTATTCAAGCTAAGTTTTACATTATTTAGAATAATCAAATATTATTACTTTTTTTTAGATGCGCTCATGGACCAATCTGCACGCCCTTTTCCATATTCCCTCCTTATTTTCTCCTCATTTGCCTACTGTTTTTTTTAAAAAAGCTTAAAAACTAGGGAGATTTAGCCTCATGTCCAAAATAAGTAAAATATTTAAGAAATGGTCAAATGGAGAAAAATATTTAATGAGGTCTCATTGACAATATGAGATTCTTGTATTAACAACACCTCATGTTGTTAATGAGACTTTTCATTAAATATTTTTCTATATGGGATCATTCTTTAAATATTTTACTTATTTGGGACCTGATGCTAAATCTCCCCGGGAGGTTAAAAAAACTGTTTGGATAAAATTAGTTGACGACGGATGGGCAAAAATTTTCCACCCTTTGAAAGGAAGCTTACTGGGTTGATTTGAGAATCTTTTCCTCTCCATGCGAATTGACCGAACTAACCCTGTGTTCCTCTGGACAAAAGGCCTAGTTGATGGCGTAATTTAGCATTGCATGGAGGGCAATGAGGAAACAAGAGAGGCCAAAATGAGTCAGAGGCATTGGCGAAACAAAGATGAGTGGTAAAGCCAAAAAAATTGGAAAAAAAAAACAGCAACCCAGCAGCTGCCCCTGTACTTCATCAGATCTCTTTCTTCTTGTTCTTCACTCACTTTGGTGCCAGTAAATAGTGAACCTCCAGAATTAAACGGTGGCCTCAATTAATATCAAGCTAGAAGCTATATCTCAGGTAGCCAGGTCTACCTCTAGCATTGGTGACGCCACCATGAGACTCAGCTGCAACGGTTGCCGGATTCTCCGAAAAGCTTGCGCCGATAACTGCACCATTCGCCCTTGCCTCCAATGGATCCTCTCTCCCGAATCTCAGGCCAACACCACCCTCTTCCTAGCCAAATTCTACGGCCGCGCCGGCCTCCTCAACCTCCTCGACGCCGCCCCTCCCCACCTCCGCCCAGGTGCCCCCCTCTTTTATGAACACACGCATATATCTTACTCACATTCATGTCACTTTTTGTAAATTTCATGTTCAATCCTGAGGTGTTTGTTGATTTAGCTGTGTTCAAGTCGTTGCTGTACGAATCTTGTGGGAGGATTGTGAATCCGGTGTACGGCTCGGTGGGTTTGTTGTGGACGGGGGAGTGGGATCGCTGCCAGGCTGCTGTGGATGCGGTCATGATGGGTTCAGATATCATTGGCGGCTCTGGTGAGGTGGTGGTTTCGGATTCGCAAGGGGGTGGTGGTGGTGGTGTTGATCATCAAGGCTTGGTGGCGGCTTCCGATATAAGCCACGTGGCGAGGGAGGAGAAGGAGAAGGGCGAGGTGAACAAGGTGAAGGGGATGATGAGAGAACGGTTCAAGAGGAACAGAGGGAAAGTGATAAAACCGAAGGCGAGAGTAGGGTGGGTCGATTCGTCGGCGCTGTGGAAGCCGGTTCAGGAGATATCGGAGAGTGACAGCGTGTTCTCCGGGCAAACCGTGGAAGCCAGCTTGGCCAACCGGGAGGGTAGGCCGGACGGTGGTGGTGGTGATCAGGATGAGAACCGTGACAGAAAAGCTCCGGTTAATTTGAATTTGAGTCTTGGAAAAGACTGATTAAGTAAGCCGCGGTTTTGTTTTGTTTTGTTTTAAAGGTTTGTCATGGAAATTAAGCTTGTATTTCTTAAAAATGTTTGTAGTTTTGTTAATTTGATGTATCCCCCAACTTAAAAGGATGGGGGTGAGAGAGAGTAAAGGGAAATATAGAGGTTGAGAGAGGGCTTTTATGTAAATACAGGGGAGACGACTCAGATGGCCCCTGAACATAACGAACGGATCGAGTCTCCTCCTTTAATTTGCTATTGCTTTGATTAATCATAAATAATACGGTGGTAATTATTATTATAGTTATTTACAAATGACAAAACTAAGATGACATAAGTGAATCATCTCCTTAATTGAAAATATATTCGGAGAATGAGATTTGAAAGTGCAGGGTTTTTTTTTTGGGAGAATTAAGTAGACATAGGAAATTACTACAATACCTTTAATGGAATCTCTAAGCAAATGACGGATGGTAGTTGCATATGGCGGAGGCCCATTTGCATATGGCTCTTAATTACCTCTTAGTGTGTGTTGTTGTTAT
Organism: Vachellia pachyceras; assembly: GCA_025593235.1. Lineage (NCBI taxonomy): Eukaryota > Viridiplantae > Streptophyta > Magnoliopsida > Fabales > Fabaceae > Vachellia > Vachellia pachyceras. The sequence continues at coordinate 14,129 of JANTPZ010153639.1, read as the reverse complement.
CTTATATGACTGATGGTAGTTGCAAATGATGGATGTGAAGTTACATATTTAAGATGCTCATATGCATATGACTCTTATTATTAGAGCATCCATGGTATGTTAGTCCACCCGTGCCATATGCAACTATATAATCCGCTGTTTGATTAAAGATTTCAGTTAAGTTGATTGTAGTCATTTCATATACCTATCTAAGGGTTTGCTTCGAATCTCAATACAAAGCCTAGGTTTTATTGCAAAATTTAGATTTTGGCTCAAAACTATGGTTTTATCCGGGTACAAATTTTTTTCTAAAAAGCTATTTTAGATACAAAACCTCACTTTAAAACCTAGGTTTTGAAAAAAGTTATTTTCTTATTAAATCACACTTTCTCTCCTAATAAATTTCTTCTTTCCTACTTTTTCTTTTTCTTTCCTCTTTTATACCTACTTTTTGCCTCAAACTTCGTAAAAGCTAATAACTTCCCAAACACAATCTTTTAAAACATAGGTTTGCATCAAAATCCATAAAAATTATTCTCTAAAACTTAGGTTTTGTTTTGTAATCATTAAAAACTATTCTCAATTGAACTTCTAAACGAGCTCTAATTCTCTAAAAGGACTCGATCCTTGTAGTTCCCATTTCCAAAATATGCTTCCAAGTGAGAAATTTATCCCAAATTCTCCCTTCCCCCATGGAATGGTTAAAACATGATTAAAAAAGAACCCTGAAAACATCACAGAATCTAACATCTTCGCAAGATATTCTACAATTTTGAGACTCGACCAAGAATTTGCTCTTTCAAAATATGCACGTCTTGCTAATACTCATTCACATGTAGATTTTAGTACTATCCCATATATGACCCAATTAGCTAAAAAGTGTTCTTTTTAGACCGCATCAATTTTGAACACGCATTTTCCTTTTATTCTCAGCTCTTATACCCTTTCGCCTCCTCATATTCTTCCTATTCTTATCAGGCCCTTTCTTCTTCTTTAGATCTCAACGACCTGTAAACTCCCTCTCTCGCATGACCCTTTCCAAATCTTCATCCCCATATCTCTCGCACAACCCTTCCTCTCTCTGCACTACTAAAACAACCTCCCCCCTTTCTCGCATGACCCTTCATCATGTCAGTAATTCTCTCATTTTCAAGTTCCAGATCTTGTTGACAGCAACTTATCGATAGCATTCGGTGATGGCAAGATTCGGTGACTATGATGACATTGTATTCATGCCACATCCTAAGGAAGTCGATTTCAACTTGGACGTGATTTTGAACAGTTTGAGCCATGAAGATCTGGCAGATTCGATGAGGATTGTGAAGGTAATGATGATCATGAGCGTGGACAAGTGAAGTTGATATATTCTGTAAATTCTACTTCTTGTTCACCGATTTGCATCGATATCATCGTGAGCGCTCCAAATCTGTGCCAACTTCTTGAGCTTGAAATTATTTGTTTCTTTGTTTTTAATTAGTGCTTGTATTCCCGTATCTATGTCAAATATTGATTTAAATATCTTAGTTGTATTCTTGTATCTGTTTGTTTCCTTTGGTTAGATATGTTATTTGGTTCTAGTTAGGATTTTGAATTTCATACGAGTTGAATGCATGATTAGTGTTGAAGATTGATTAAGTTATTTTACAATCTAGTGTGAATGAAGAAGAAAGTATCGAGGTTGCTTAACTGGAACTATTTTTTAAAAAAAGTAACTTTTAAGACCACATGTAATATATGCGGTCTAAAAAGTATTTTACTTTTTAAATTGGTCTTATTTAAAATGTTTATTCATGTGGTCTAAAAAGTGATTTTTATTCGGTTCAAAAACTGATTTTTGGGTCGGTGTTCATTCATAAGATGGAATTGCTCTTTCCACAAAAATGGTGGAACCAAATTTTAGTCGACCGTTGAAAAATGTAAAAGACACACTTATCGCTGAAAATTCATCCCTCGCGTGTTGAAACAAAGGAACTCTCATCACTGTGCATTTAAAAAGCAACCAGGAGTGGTGAACCTGCATTGTGGACAAGAGAGGAATAGAGGAACAGGTTGTAATTTTCTTCTATGAACATGGGTGAATAGAGTATTTTAGTGTTGCTTGTTTTCGGATATTGATTATATGTAAGTGATGGATACATCATGGTTAAGAGAGACTTTGTTTAAATTTGCGTAATCATGAGTTACCTATCATATGCATTTGGTTAAATATATAAAGAGGAAGTGAATTTGACTATAGGTACATGATACATCCACTTCATAATTAAGAAGAAATTTCAAATAACTTATAGTTTTGCATAGATGTACGTTATTGGTAGTTCATGGTTAGGAGAAAAGCTATTTAAATTTTAAGTAATTATGATATACTCATCATATGCATATAGTTAAAGTTTTATATTTATTGTAGATTTAACTAGATACACATAGTAAGTATCTCATGGTTAAGAGGGAAATTATTTAAGTTCTTAGTCAGGGTTCATTTTTTGCTTAATTGGATATCATAATATTGTTGAAGGCAAAATTTTTTTAAATATAATGTTTATATTTTGCTACAAAGTTTAATATTGTCATTTTCATATTTTCATACTTATCTTTCCACTATTTTAACCTAACTAAATATAAATTTTCTTATTAAACCATTTTCTATTCTATTGCAAACCAAACATCATTGTACAAATTTTTTTTTTTCATTCTACTCCATTCTATTTCATTTTCTTCCATTCTTTTTATTACAATTAATTCTTTGATCTGAACAGGCCCTTATATTTAGAACCAAAATTCACATTTAAACTAAGCTCTTATATATTTAGGGTGAGGGGTAATATTTATTTTCTTAAAAAAAATTACTTCCATCTTAAGTTAAACCTTTGAAAATCGTGAGATATTTTAATTTAAATTCCAGAATTTTTTTTCATGAATTAAAATATTGCCTCTCTTTTGGTCAAAATTTACATCAAAGCGTATAAAAAAAATCCCCCTGTTCAACGCTCATAAATAACAGTACATATTTTGAAATCTTGAATTCTCATCCCTCTCTTCCTTCGAAGTTTGGGAGCAAAACGGATTCTCAAATACGCTGTAGTAGGATTCAGAAAAAAAAAAATTGCGGTATAGGAAGCCCAAAATTTGACCTGGCAAAAAACGAAAGCCCAAAATTTGAACCGAAAAAGAAAGCCCAAATTGTGAATCCAACATCAGACCAAATCGCCCTTCGTTTATTGAACGGTGTCGTTTGGAAAATTAGACTCTTCCTAAGGAAGAACATGAAACGCATGAGAAAATTGAGTAACCTATATTACCAAAAAAATAATAATTGAGTAACCTATAATGAATATTATTTTTCATGTGTGTGGGTATAACTATATAATATCCAGTATCATTGAATTATTTTTTTTATATACAAGTATCATTGAATTATATTTGAGCATTGCCCAGCTCTTTTAGAACTAGCTTTTTTTTCCCCTTTTGAAGTTCTTTTCAAGATTCACACAAACTCGCCAATAACATATAATGAAATGCACTATATTCAGTTTTTTGTGTCACTATAATACACATTTAAAAAGGCGTTCTCTTACCTCTTAAAAAAAATACTTCCTCTGGATTTAAAATAAACATCCGTTTATAGTGTAAAAAATGAGACTTGTATTTAGAATTAGATGCAGTAATTCTTTCCTGGCGTTTTAATTATGCTTTATAAGTGCTTTAATTGTACGCATGGCCAAATAGCATAAATAACTAAATATATATGTATATATATATATTTGTTGAAATTGAATTTGTTAGTGGCCTTACTGTCCTTTATATATATGAGGTTGCAACTTGAATGATACTTCCAAGATCCTATTAATTTTCTTGTACGTTCTTATTAACAAAGTGGATATACATAAAATAAAAAAAAGCAAACAGTGTTGATTAATAGTAAAATAAGAACACAAAAAAAAATATATATACACACATTAAAATTTCACCTTCAAACGTCTGAATTTGTAAATATACTATCTAAGAGATTATGGGTAATAGTGTGAGAATTACGTGAGTGAATCAACACACACATAAATATATATATATATATATATATTTGCTATCGCCTCCCATTCTCCCAAATGCATGATGCCAACTTAAATTCTTGTTCAAGATCTTCCGTGGGTTTGGGGATAAAGTTGGCAAGAAGGAACAGGAGAAGATGGGCATGTAAGGAACACTAAAAAATAATTTTATCCAATCACAAATCACAACTACCTAAATAGCTTTTTTTTAGGTGAACATTGGGCATTTTTGGGCCTTTGGCCCCCCGCGAAGACCCCCGGTATATGGTACCTTTATCTAAGTCTCTGACCTTCTTCAACGGACCAGGTAACTCGGGACAACCGACTAATCCGGAGCGGTGATGTAATTTTGGCACACCCCTATAAGGTGCTTTACACCAAAGGTGGGTAATCCCCTCCCCTCGAGCGCGGTTCCAGGATCGAACTCGCGCTTGCCTGGGGAAGTGCCAGCCACCTTACCACTACACTCCAAATATAAGATTTCTCTTAACATTGTATGGTCATGTATTTAACCAATGTGAGGATTTTGATGATGTGCATATTTATTTAAAGAAATGACATTAGCAGAGTTACTTTTTTATTAGGGCTAATAACTCTCAAATTTGATCCAATAATATTTCTTAAAACAAAAAAAAAGAGAGATATCTTCTTAATTGAATGACATGATGGGGATATCAATATTAAAAAAAAATTTACCACACTAGAAATATATTAAAGTGAATAGTCAGAGTAGTTAAATTAGTTATATGTAAAAAATTACGTTAATTTCTTTAAAGTTCTATCTTTTATCATTTGCATGATGAGAACCATTTCTTGGTGAAAACCCTTTAAATATGTGCAATCAATGAAAATAGTTTGGCTAGTTGGAGTTAATCCTATGGAAGGTGTTTTGACAACTTAAATATATAATGTCTTGAGTTCGAGTTATCTCAATATTTAAAACGTCTTTGGAAAAGCTGCATTCAATTAAGACTCAACAATACTCGAATATAACATAACCAATTAGCAATATTAAAAAAATAATATTAGGAAAAGTTATAAATTTATTAGATAAATTAGACTAAAACTTTACATTTAGGACTGAGTCAAATCTCCATAAATAGTTCCTACATTTATGACCATAAGGCAGGATAATATACAAAGAAAAGGGTGAATATGTTGCAATCAGGCATTGAAAAGAGGGACAAAAGGGGTTGGATTGAATAGGAGAAATCCAAACGAAAGAAAATTAAGGAGAGGAAAGTAACATGGAGGAAGAAGAAGATGGCACAATCTGAATAGGAAGCTTTATCTTTTGAGAACATAGGGGAGTGACCCCACCAACCAACAAGGACCACCTTGAATTATTGGCCATCGATCACTCTCCATTTGTTAACAAAATGACACTTCTCTTATTTAATACAATCCCCCACCATTTCCATCACCATCACCCTTCCCTTTTCACTTTCCTTAAAAATAATTAATCCACGCTTATCCCATAATCTCTGAAGGTCCTTATGTGTTTTGTGACATAATTTAATGCATAATATATAGTTCATGCAATAGCTTCGTCACTTCGAAACTCCATATAATCATGTGATTTGTATTAGGTAATAACTGTTAAAATCTTTTTAACAAATGTGCTTCGTAGGATTCAAACGTGTATATCTTATGTTTGATACTTCTATGAGTGACAACACCATAGGTTTTTCTTGTGTCATCCTAATAGGTTTACTCATCCTTTACTAATTAACATACATGATGTCTCCGCTAAGCATCATATTCTCTTAATTTTGTTGGTGTAGCCCAACATAGGATGGTCATATCGTTTGGGACTTCAAATTAATGAGCCATAATTACATCTGTTTTTTTAATTATACAAATGAGATTTATGCTAGCCTATGTGACATATCTAAAGTTATATTCAATTTCGCTCTTCGGATAATTATCACTTTCAATATTTTTGAGTTCTGCAATATAAATTGGGCTATATCCATCAATTCACTTTGAGGAAGATGCAATGCATCACTAATCTTGTTTTTTTTCCCGTCAACCATAATGATTTTTTTTTTTGTGCAAAGGATGTAATAATTATAAAGTGTTTAAACAAATAAATATAGAAAAGGAAAGAATTACGTACTTTCATGTGTAAGACTATGAGTCCAAATTAAACTTCGAAAATGAAAAAGGGAATCCTCTTAAAAAAAGATACCTTAATTCGTATTTGGCAGAGAGTATTTAATTTAGATTAATTAGGGTATTGTTGAAAGCTAGCCAAGCCAATTGTCAAGATATATAAAAGAAAGATCGCATAGCATAATCAAATGATGAAAAAGTACTTCCTGTAAATTGCACTACAAATGAGATTTTATGCTTAGCATCATGTAGGCACTACAAATGAGTAAATTAGCAAAACTTGAAGGGGTGAATTTCACCTTCTATTTAGACAATCTATTCATACACATGTTTTCTGTCTTCTTAAAAAAAAAATGTTTAGATGAGTTGAGTCTCACAAAATATATATTACTCACCAACAAAAGTCTTTATATTAATAATGAGATATGAACTCATAACTATATGTACTGCAAGTCAATCCCTTAGATATAGAATCAACTTTTGCTTGTTATTCTTACACATGTTTGCGTCATTGTGTAATTAAATGAATTTATTTGGTGCATAAATAAGTAAACGGTCGCAGATAACATTTTGAGGTGTTTGTCAAACAAAGTAAACGGTCGGTTAAAAAAAAAAAGTAAGTGAACGGTCGGTGAAGGCGTCGTGAGTGAAAATAATGAAGTGTACGGAGTAGACAAAATTCACAGATAACATTTTGATTTTTTTTTGTCAAAAAAGTTGGGAAAATTAATTTTTTTTTGCTCAACCCAGTTATAATTCAGTCTTCGAACTTTGACTCGGTACAACTCAATCCTTATAGTTTTGACTCGGTTGTAAATCAATTCTTGAAAATTGATTCATTGCAACTCAGCCTCTATAGTTTTAACCATTTTATAATTCATATATATAATAAAATATCAGCGATTGAATTATAAAATGGTTAAAACTATATGTAATGGGTTGTAGTAAGTGAAAATTCGAGGACTGGGTTATAATTGAATCAAAACAATAAAAAATGAGTTACATTGAGTTAAAGATCAATGATATAGTTACAACCGAATCAAAAGTTAAAAAAAACAAAAAAAACCAAATTTCCCAAAAAAAGTTTAACTTGAAAAGGGTTAAAGGATGGCTCAATTTCAAACAAATTGGACAAACATATTCCCTAAGTCATTTCATGAATTATGTGTGATATATGGTAATTATTGAAATCATAATCGAGTATCTTCGGTGGTCTTCCATTTCTAATCTTTTTCGTGTGTCTATATATAAGCAGATTACGATATGACCAAACTTTGATCACTTTTTCCAACTTTAGAACCAACATTTCAATTACTTTAATTATCGGGGCTTTAACTGAAATCATCTGCATTCAAATTATTCGCTGTGGTAAGGACAAAAGAGCTTTGGACATATTTCTCTGTTCAACTGTACCAGCCCAGATCTGTGAAGATCGACGCAGCTTCATTAATTTCTGCACATTTTTTTTCACTTCTTCGCTCGCGCGCGCGCACATATATAGGACACTGCAAAAAATAAGGTACTAGTACTTTTACTTTTAGATGTGTTAAGTGTCATCGTCGCTGTCATTTTAAAGCAGAAGCAGACCACACATAAGGTAGGACTTGAAAATGAAAACCAGCCAGCCATGCTTATAATTAAAAAAGGCTTCTTTATTAATTAATTATTATTCATATTCATTCATTAGTTTCGCAACTATACACATCAAGGTTTGGTAGGTTAGGTAGACGGTGGGAATAATATGTAACCAAAATATATAGCAAAATTTAATGGCAGGGGTACCTAATAACTACTAAGTAGCTATATGAAAGAAAGACTTCACACGGCTAAAAGCTTAAACTCGAGAACTAACTCGTGTTTAGAAGGCTAAAGTCTCTTTTACTCGACCCGACCAACGAAATTGTTGGATTTAAAAGAAAATGCTCTGATTTATTTGTTGAGCAAAGGGCAGGAGGAGGAAGGTTTTGCTGCAAATGCTGCTGCTGTAAAAGAAGCCCTCTTCACGAACCTACCTTTCATTCTGGGTCTCTTCTCAGCATTCAATTTGCGAACCTCGTACCTTATTTTCTTTGAGAACAACCTAGTCCTCCTCTTCTCTCTGTACCTCGTCACTCTCGCTTCTCTCCCTCCGTCTCCCATCATCCCTGTGTTGCGTCCGTACTCCCCCATTTCTCCATGGTAGGGTTGATGAAGCTCCCTTCCACACGTCCCCTGTTACAGTCATCATCCCAATACAAAATCATCAGGACAAGTATCTATGTGCATTATCCTATGAAGTTTCTTAGTACCTGGAATGTAAATTTTTGCTAATCATGAACTGAGATGTATATATGTAAATATATGTATGTATATGTACCATGCACTCTGGCCAGCATTCGTCGGGGCCCAAGTCTGGTTTGCCACCGTTCGTCCACGGAGATTTCTGAGACGCCCAAGCTGATATCACTGCTTCGTAGTCCAACTGCAATAGTATCTTTGTCTTTCTCTGATTACTAGTATTTGCTTTGAGTTCTCCTTCATTGTTTCTCATCTCTTTATTAGCCGCCATATCCAAACCGATCTTCTTCTTCTCGTCCTCGTCCTCGTCCGTTTGTTCGCGTGTTGCCGCCTCCGGGGAGTCATCGTAATCAAATTTCAATTCAAATGCTTCTCTAATTGATCCAATCTCCATCTCATCTGTTTCAACCTTACACTTTGGGCTCTCTTCGTCACCATCCTCCACCTTCAATTTTTCACTGCCCACAGAATTATTATAATCCCTCGATTCCTTCTCTTTGCTACTGTCAATAAGCCCCAAATCCTCCATTCCTATACATTCATTCTCTGTTCCCCTGCCCAGTAAACTCTCAACATCAGCCGCAAACTGAGCAAGTTCCATTTCCGATGGAAGAAACCCGTGTAGATTCTCCACCCCATTATTACTATTATTGGCTTTGTTTCCCGATGATGAGACTTTGGTTTCTGTCTGGTTTGGCCGGGGCGTAGTTGCCGTTGCTGCTGCTGCAACAGCTGAAGTCACAGACGACGGAGGAGTAGGGCACAGCTCTATGACAAAAGGGTCGAATATGGGTACCCGATAAAGAAGTTGCTCTTCATTTTCGTCGTGGGAATTGGAGTATTCATCGGAACCCACTTCCGGCACCAGAAGGAACGGGTTCCTGTTGGGTTCGTCTCGTCCTCTGGGCGTTTGATGATGATGGGCAGTGATTAAATAAGATTGGTTCTTCCCATGTCGAGGCGTGCGAGCCTTCTTGGTGATGCCTCGGTGCCACGGCGGAGCGAGAGTGAGATCCAAGGAGGAGGAGGAGGATTTAAACGATGCCGTTTTCAAGTGTAGTCTTTCGTGGCGGCGAGCCAATGGGTTGGCGGAGTGAACCAGGGAGTCGCAGCTCTGGCAGAGGAAAGCGTCGTCGGCAGCACAGTACCAGCGAGCACGCTTACTTATGCAGCTGTCGCAGGCTCTAGCGTTCTTGCCGGCGACGGCGTTGGCGGCGTTCTTAGAAGAAGAAGTCATGAAAACACAGAAGTTCAGGATTTGGAAGAGTAGAGTGAAATCGAAGGAAGAAGAAGACGAAGAAGGGAAATGAGAATTGAAGGGAGGAAAGTGGAATTATTTGAGAGGAAAAGGAATGACCCACAAGAGGCGCTTTTACAGTATAAGTAAGAGAGAGGGAAGGCGAGATTGCACTTTTGGTCACAGGGAAGAGTGGTCCAATGCCTTATCCGGTTTGTGATTGGACGAAGGGGGAAAGTTGATCCTAAACTCTGTGTTATGATTGGGTATGTTTCTAATCACAGCGATTTCTGGTGGTGGCCCACTTGGCCCCACTCTTGCCATCACCATGGCACTCCCCCATCTTCACACCTCTCTTTCCAAACCTTCTTTCTTTCAAAATTTAGAGTTTATTTGGATGCGATTTTAAAAATAGTTTTTAAAGATTTCGAGGTAAAATTTAGATTTTGGAGAATAGATTTTGAAAAATAGTTTTTACAGATTTCGAGGCAAAACCTAGGTTTTGAAAAGTGATTTATGTTTGTGAAGTTATTAGACGGCTTTCGAGGAAAAAAAGTGGATAGGAAAGAGGAAAGAGAAAGAAAGAAAAAGTAGGAAAGAGAAAATCTAGATTTCAAACTGAGGTTTTGTAACCAAAATAGCTTTTGGGAAAAAAATTGCTTGAATAAAACCTCGATTTTGTGGTAAAACTTAGGTTTTGAAACCAAATCTAAGTTTTAGAATTGATTTCCAAACAAACCCTTAAAGGGGTAGGGCCATTAGGGTTAGACAACGAGATTGAAGCGCAAAACTTTTATTTACATGAAGTCTTCCCACCACTGTACTACAAGGTGATTAACCTTTCTCTGTTAGAATTCTATGCAATAACAATGTTTTTAGTGCTTTTTTAATTAATAAAAAAAGTTACTTTTTAAACGTAATTTACACAGTGTACAACATAAATATGTAAATAAAATTTTATCTTAATTTATGTGAATATATTTTTCAAAACAAAGCTTCAAACATGCCCATTATTCTATTAAATGAGTTCCGCTTGATAAATATACAATCTTCTTCTCGAACTATATCAATTATTACACTTGTTTTCAAATATATTGTTCTCTACAATATTTGGCATTATAGTTTCTTTCTATATGTTATAAATTAAGAGGGGTTTAACAATCCAAAGAATGCTCCATGCATAGGTACCTGAGAGTTGGAATGACATTTGTAAAAGATAAAACAGTAAGTCATTTGAAGCAAGAGTAAAAGAAATAGATCAAGTGCTATTAAATTCTTTGAAACGATGTTGAGAAAGATATAATACAACACTAAATGAAATTATTGATGGAGATCTTTAAAATATCTATCTATCCAAAAATTTGATCATTAATAAAGTACAAAGACACTATAGTATATTGAAATCCACATAGGCATATAGCCAACTTCAACGTACTAATGGTATAACGCTTGGTGATGCTACTGCTGCTATTGCAGTATATTGCGACTGCATAACCAAAACTCATACAGGAGATCACCAGTTACATTTGAACAACCCATCATCAATCGATCCAAACGGACAGTGGTAAGAGGGGTTAATTTTGTATGTTAGTGTGAGGTGGTGGCTTCTTTTGGTGGCTACATATTTGAAGGGGACGCTTTTGTGCGTGTTTGCGGGGGTGACACTGATGCCTTGGCTACACTTCTACT
>JANTPZ010153638.1:0-12219 GCA_025593235.1 Vachellia pachyceras | reverse complement strand
CTGCATCATCTTAGCAAATTCTTGACAAAGATCATTGTTAGTAGCACCAAAGATAATGTCATCAACATAAATTTGTACAACTAACATATTTGATTTTGAATGTTTGATAAACAAAGTTGTATCAACCTTTCCTCTGACAAAATCTTTGTTGATTAAGAAATTACTTAACCTTTCATACCATGCTCTTGGAGCTTGTTTCAAACCATAAAGAGCTTTCTTTAGTTTGTAAACATAGTTTGGTTTTGAAACATCTTCGAAACCTGGAGGTTGCTCAACAAAAACTTCTTCCATGATGAAACCATTTAAGAAAGCACTTTTGACATCCATTTGAAATAATTTGAAATCCATTATTCATGCAAAAGCAAGTAGCATACGTATAGCTTCTAATCTTGATACAGGTGCATAGGTTTCATCATAATCAATACCTTCTTCTTGATTATAACCTTTTGCAACCAATCTTGCTTTGTTCCTGACAATGATCCCTGATTCATCAAGTTTATTCCTAAAGACCCATTTTGAACCAATAACAGGGTGATCCTTGGGTCTAGGAACTAAGTCCCAAACTTGATTTCTTTCAAATTGATTTAGTTCTTCTTCCATAGCAATTATCCAATCATTGTCAGTCAAAGCTTCCTCAACATTCTTGGGCTCTATTTGAGATATGAAAGCTGAAAATTGAGCCTCATTAAATCTTTTTCTGGTGCGTACACCTTCACTCATCTCTCCAATCACTTGATTGATGGGATGATTACGGATGTACTTCCAGGCTCTTGGTTGAGGAGATTGAAGAAGTTCATCTGATTGATCATTTTCAAAAGTTTGAGTTGGTTGACAATCAGTTGAACTTTCTTGGTTTGGCTTTTCAAAATCTTTTGAAATGATAATTTCTTCATCAACATCAGATTTTGCAGGAGGGTTAGTTTCAACAAACACTACATTCACAGATTCCTCTACTACACAAGTTCTTTTGTTAAAGACTCTATAGGCTTTACTCCTATTAGAATAACCAAGAAACAATCCTTCATCTGACTTAGGATCAAACTTACCAAGATTGTCCTTACCATTATTGTGAATGAAGCATTTGCTTCCGAAGACATGAAGGTGAGCCAAATTTGGTTTTCTTCCCTTGAATAGCTCATATGGTGTCTTTCCTAGTGAAGGTCGTATATATGCCCTGTTTGAGATGTAGCATGCTGTGCTTAGAGCATCTGCCCAGAAAACTTGTGATACTTGCTTCTCTGTCATCATTGCTCGTGCCATGTCAGCAAGCACTCTGTTTTTCCTCTCCACCACTCCATTTTGTTGAGGAGTTCTTGGTGCTGAGAAGTTGTGATTGATTCCTTCATTTTCACAGTATGCTACAAAGTCTCCATTCTCAAATTCTCCACCATGATCTGTTCTAATAGAAACAATAGACATACCTTTCTCATTTTGGACCTTTTTGGTAAATACAGAAAATAATTCAAAAGTTTCACTTTTTGAAGTCAAGAATATGGTCCAGGTAAATCTTGAAAAATCATCGACAATCACTAGAGTATATAAATTTCCTCCTAGGCTTTTAATTCTAGTAGGACCCATTAAATCCATATGAAGTAGTTCAAGAGGTCTTTTTGACGAAAGCTCAGTTTTTGATTTGAAAGATGATTTGGTTTGCTTTCCAAGCTGACAGGCATCACATACCAAGTCATTTTTGAATTTGAGTTTTGGGAGCCCTTGAACTAAGTCATTTCTGATTAATTTGTCAAGTTGATGCATGTTTACATGAGCTAATCGTTTATGCCATAAATTGGTTTCATCAGCTTGACTAATTAAACATGAATTTGAGAAATTCTTTTCTAATTCAATAGTATAACAGTTACCATCACGAGGAGCTATGAGTTGAATGTTTAGCTTCTCTTTATCAATGGAGAAATCCTTTTTGTTGATGATGAAGCATTCCTCAGAATCAAAAATCACCCAATTTCCTTTGTATGTGCTTTGGCTAACACTGAGGAGATTGTGGCAGAGACCTTCTACATGGTATACATCTTTTACGGAATCTCCATTTGGATTGGCTATTTCTCCTACTCCCGTGATTTTCCCTGACTGATTTCCTCTAAAACTTACTTTGCCTCCATCTTTAGCTTTTAGGCTGATGAATCTACTCCTGTCACCTGTCATGTGCCTTGAGCATCCACTGTCGATATACCATTTATTTGCCTTGGATGCTTTAAGACAAACCTGCAAGATATTCATTTGATGGTTTTAGGTACCCAAGTTTTATTGGGTCCTCTTGGGTTAGTGCTTGGTGCCTTTGGAACATAAGTTCCTTTTGGTACCCATTTATACGTGCCTCACAATATTAAACTATTCATACTTGAATATTGCTTTATGGTGTCTGGCATAATGTTTGTAATGAATTATAGCTATTTAATGGTTTTCTCATTAAGGAAGAAGTCAAGTTGGAAAATCAACGCATAGGGAAATGAATTGTAGCCATTTAATGGTATTATCAATTTCAATTAAAGAAGAAATTACGTTCGGAAAATCAACGTAGGCGGAAATGAATTGTAGCCATTCAATGGTATTATCAATTTCAATTAATGAAGAAATCAGGTTTGGAAAATCAATGCATAGGAAATGATTGTAGCCATTTAATGGTATTCTCAATCAAGTGCATCATTAAGTTTGGAGAAGCAACGTTCGAAAATTGAATGTGTGAAAAAAATGACGCTTTTTTATGTGCGTCTTAATGGTTTTATATACCAAGATGCAATAAGAGGAAAATAGCGAATAGAAATCTGTTTGGTGCACTCCTCCTCCTACATATTATTTTGTTTACTGAGTTCCACTTTTTTTGTTGTTATGCTCACCCTGACTTGCAGGAAGAATCCGTTTAATCCTGGGAGTGCCGCTTCTTGCTTGTCGGTAGTTACGGAATAGCTCTTAAGGACAGTATCCTTGGACGCGACTCGGGTTAATTTTTATTTTGCAGTTATTACCAACTACAGTTAGTCTGAGTCACGTTCAAGGACACTATCCTTAAGAGCTATTCTACGACTATCGGCAAAGTAAGTTGTGACACTCTCCAGGATTAAACAGATTCTTCTTGTAAGAATACATGGATACAGAACTAGCGGAAGGTAATAGAACTCAGCAAACAAAAGACAATGCAAGAGGAGGAGAGGAGTACAAGGCTTTTTCGTTAATTGAGCTGTAAAAGCTATACCACATGTATTAATATTTATTAATGCAATGTATTCTCCAAATTTATGCTTACACAAATTTAGCTGCAAATATTACTTCAAATAATATGTTAGCATCATAAGGAATATTCACACAATGATTCAAAGCCATATTTTGGCAACATTTCCTAGTATCATTATCATCCATTCTTATTCCTTTATAATTTCAACATCCAATATCACATTTGATTTAATCATGCTTTCAAATCCAAGTTGAAGCAACAAATTATTGCAACTAAAATGACGTTCACATTAAAATTCAATATCACGGTAATCATACATACTCATGCATATTTTTTCCATGATAGATAATTCATAACATTTACTCTCAATTGCAAATAATAAAGCTTCCACTTAAATTTCTATCACAGCTCAACTTTACAATTAAAAATGAGACTAGCAATTTTACACATATTATTGCAACTCAGTAGATTTTGTGAGGCACCCTCACACCTTCAAATATTGCAATGATACTTCCCAAATTTTAATAACATTTCTAACTTAAATTAGAATATCATACACATAAGTTTGTTAATTAAATCTCGGACAACATCACAAAATTTCTCATAATCATAGACAAGCTATGCAAAATTGTCATCACATAAGTATAACCACAAGAAAATATGATATGCATTTTTAGTTCAGTCAAGATGTATATACTCATTATATTTTGTTTTTCGATTTCTCAATGTAGGCAAGAACCCACTACCATATATATAAAGATGCACACTTTACCACACTACATAATCATATGACTCTTCATTACCACAAGAGGCTATTACTTACTGAAACCAAATCTATATACTCGTTAACCAGAGCAATAAAACCTCTAACGGATAGGAATTCAATTCACCAATGGGTGCAATATCTATTAAAACATTTTTTATCAAGGCACCATGGAATAACTCCATAAACCGATAAATGTCATATAAATGTTTTTAAATTCTACCCCCAATTTGTCATTTCCATATTCTTTTTTCCTTTTACATAAGACATATACAAAATTCAGTCACAAACAATGCGGTAAAAACAAAAGGATATTACCGTTCCAATTTCGATTTAAGAAACACAATAATCATGCACTTGTATTATATCAATTTGATTTCAAAACTAGGCTTCAACCATGCTAATGGGTATTGAATTTAACATATATCGTAGTTACAAAAAACAAACGTACTTCGAGAAGTACCTGATTGGTGCGATCAAAGCATCAACTTCAACATCTAGGAAAGAATAAAGGCAAGGGAAAGCCTCTTTTGGGTAATCAGCAATCCTAGCTTTGTCCAACCACCTTTACCACATGGCTTGTTTACGAGCATCATCGAGCCACTGCCTCAACATTTCATCGGGGTTAAAGTCGACAACCAATTTGAGTCATCACTCTAGGTGGTCATGCCCGGGTACCACTAAGTTAAAAATCAATTTTCATATCATCCCTGACTTCTAAAATCACTAGGGGCTCATGCTAAACTAAGGTTAGCACCCACAATATTGCTACAAAAATGAGTATCGTTGCCATTTTAGCAATCTTCTTTATTCTAAGATATCAAAAATGTCCTGAAATGAGAGACAAGTAGTGAGACCCAACTCAATATTCCTACATGAGAAGAAAATAACAAAATAAAGCTTTAAATTAGGACAAAGTTCAGGGGTCTCCTTATTTGAAAATTCCGCTATTGAAGAGTGCTAGAACAAACAATATTGCATTAGCTCTTAAGATTGTTGTATGCAGTATATAAACATCAGTGGATCTTCCAACTTATCTCCAATGTTCTACTCATCCTGGTGGCAGCAATATCTGCAAATAAACAGTATCCGAGTCGCGTCCAATGACACTATCATTAAAACCTATTCCGTAACTATCGGAAAAGTAAGTTGCGGCACTTCCCAAGATTAAAAGGGTTCTTCTTGTAAGAATACAGGGATACAAAACTAGTGGAAGGTAATATAACTCAGCAAATAGAAGACAGTGCAAGAGGAGGAGAGGAGAGGAGTAAAAGGCTCTTTCATTGCCTCTTGAACCTCTCATTGGAAAACCTTTATATAGGCCATTATTGCTAACATTATTTATTACCCATTAATAAAAATAATTTTTCAGTTTTAATAGAATAAATGCGTCGTGTAACATCCTTATTTTGGGATTTATAATTAGTTATGGTTAGATCCTAAATTAGTCAGAGAGTAAAGCAAATTAAAATTTAAAAGAAGAATAAAATCTTGATTATTTATAAAAGAATAAATATAATAAATGATAATAATTAATTATATGTGTGTAAATTTATTTTATTATTAAAATAAGTAATATAAATTGTCTAAGTAAACATTTTTTTATTAAAAGTATTAATTTCGTTTTTTAAAAATATAATGTTATTTTATTTTTATTTTTTAAAAAAAGACCTAACCCTTTCCTTTTAAAAGTCCATTCTCCTCATTCTAACCCTAAAGTCTCCGCCACTATTGTAGCCTCAACAGTGCCGCTACAGTGCTCCTATACACAGGTGCTCTTCTGGTCTCGTTTTTATGTTGTGTCTTCCCATTGTTTGCTTCTTCTTACTTTCTTTCATATTTTCTTTTCAGCCTACTAATAACAAGTCCCATCAATCTTGCGTCTTGGTTCTTGTTTTTTTTCTTTTGTCTGTAACCTTTCACTGTGCACTTAACTTGTCCAATCAAATCTTTTCTTCAGCCTCCACCAATGCTCCACGCAGTTATCACTTTGCAGTAAAGAAAGATGTTTTTTTCCTTCTTCACTTCCTTTTCCCCCTCTCTCCCATTACTTAAAAGCCTTTCATTTAATACAAACCCATTCTCTTGACTTGCTCACTTCCCACTGTGCATCTGAAAACTTAGACTAAAAAGTGGGCAAACGTAATGAATTCCTAGTACTATGAAAACTTAATCCTATACACCTAATAACTCACTTTACATTTTAGTTTACCAAAAAAAAAAAACTTAAGGTATGCATATGATATACATATATAGGTACATGTTATGGTATTTGTTTCAAACTAGCGTTTTATTGTTTAAAAAAAGGGAAAAAATAGATATAGTTATATATATATATATGCATGTATATATACACATATATATCTATGAGTGTGGGTGTGTGTTATTCTTTTCAAAAAAAATTACTATTTGAAATAGATAGATATATATGTCTTATGCTACACTCTTTATGTGTGTTTTTTTTTAATTTTGAAAGAAAAGTATTATTATATATGTGTGTGTGGGTGTTAACGTAAGTGTGTGAGAAAGTGGATTTCATTGAGAAAGAAGAGGTGGTTCCAATAATGTAACATGGTGTGTGTGTTTTTGTTGGTATTATTATATTATTTATTATTCATCATTTTTGTTAAAAAGAAGAAGGATAGAACCGAAGTTATATGTGCTTTGTTGATGTAAGTATATATTAGTGTGTGTAAAGGTAAGCAATGGCGTCATGTGTATGTATATATTAATATATTATGTATAATATATAACAATATAGATAATAAAATAAATAAATATATAAATGCATATATAATTATACATTTTTTTAATGTATATGTTAGTTAAATTGAAAATTTATAATACAAAGATATATCAATTACAACCACTTTTATTACTGTTATTATCATTATATTTCTCCTTTTCCTTCAAACAACATGTAAAATTATAAAAAAAACAGAGAAAGATTTATAAGTTATAAAAAAATATTACTTTGTCTTCTATGAATAAATAAAACGACTTATATTGGATTAATATTTGGGTGTAAAGGGCAGTTTTAGGTATTTAGAGTAGCTTTAAAGAACCTTTTGGAATAAATAAGTTAATTAGTCTATTGATAGAAATTATTATGTGTGATTTTTTGTAGACTCTAATTGAGAATTTTGAAGTGTCGCTTGTGTGCTTATCCGTAAGTTTGGGAGTTACAGGTAACTCTGAATATTCTTCCATATACTTGTGAACCGCTTATGATTAAATTGTGATTGAATTATGTTTTATGCATTTTGGATTGAATTATATAAATGCAAATATTTAAAGTTTTCACTATACATATCGGCATGGAAATTTTATAACTGTCACGGCGGTTGCATTGTGATTAGGCGGAAGTATGGAGGAGAAAAATGTATGATGAAATTTTATCATGTGATAAGCCATCACTCGGTGCACAGTGGATGGCATTTGTTAGGGCCCATTCTTCCCGTGTTTTTCCTTTGGCCGGGATTGCATTGGAATTATGGGACATGTGACACCTCCTCGGTTTTCTTTTAAGGAGGGAAGCCATAGTCTAGGCTTGAGCTCTACACCTTTGCTGGGTGTATCTTAAGGAACTGGTGAGCTTGAGACAATCTAGTTACATGGATAAGTTTCTATTGGACTATATGTTAGCCTATGGCTCCAATCAGCGGAATAAGGAGGGACGGTGATATAAGGGTGGTTGCATATTACATTATTATGCATTATTTGTGATGATGATTGTGAGTTGCATAGTTATGAAAGAAATTATGAAATTGTTTATATTATGTTTACTTTATATATATATATAAATGCTTTTCGTAAATCAGTTCTTCCTCTTTAATTGTATGTTGTTTGCTTGTGTGTGGTAGCAACTTTTAGAGTTACTGGGGCGTGGAATCTTACCTCAGTATATTAACATTTTCAGGTGATTGTTCTAGTAGGCAGCAAGGGAAGGCATCGAGGGAACGAGTCATGTTGGCTCTCTTGTGCCCCTAGACACATGCTATCATTTTGAATTGCCATGACTCTAGGGCTTCCACGATTTATTTTTCTATTTCTCTGATATTTTGGGAGGATTTGGATTGCTATTTGAACGGTGTATTTTGGTTGGATTCAGGATATGATTGAACGAATTGATATTGAAAATCCTCTTTTGTTATACATTGCAAAAATTCCTTCGAGCATTTGGTTAAATTTTTGGATGTTACACGTCGGTTTTGTATTGAGCCATAAAGTATCATGATGACATAATTAAAAACCACATTATTGCCTCAGTTTTAATGTTAGCAATAAAACACAATGAATACATTCAACACCATATTTAACTTGCACATAAAGGGTAAAGGGAAATTGTCAGATTTATCTTCAGTGGCCTTTATCATATGCAAGATATTACTTCCTCTAGTCCAAGATCATATTTTGTCAGATATTCTCTTGTACCCAATAATCCCAAATAATGTGGGATTTTTCCTTTGACATACCTACACACAATATTTACAACATTGTCTGTGTGTTGGTCTGTTTGTCATTGGTTTATTTGCCTTCCCTGATGAGTTCTATGTTTCTGTCTCCTTCATTCTTCCCTAGTTTCCGATGAACGTGGTTGTTATTGGATGGAGATGGTTGCTAATTTTTGTTATTGCGCTACACCTCATCCCATTTTTGCTTGTTATGTTGGCTGCCATCCCTCTTCAACTTGTTTGAAATTCCCGTTGAATCATGTTAGTTGCTGCACCCCTTCCCTCTGCTTTTTGTGAAAGTAAATTTTTGTTTTAAGTTAGATAGGTTATGGGTTTTTTGTTCAACGTTTGAATCCATAAGGGGAAGGAACATAACATAAGAGGCATTGTGGTTTCGTGAAGTGATGAAACAAAAGGAGAAAAGAGGTGTAATGTTGATGAGTATATGACGAAGTTATGAAACATAAGAGGATTGAAGTTTTGATCGATGAGTATATGGTTGATGCAACAATCTGGGTGTTATCCTGATGTTTGGTTCTTGTTTTATTTGATGTGGGAAAAGTGACTTTGTGTGTGTGTGTGTGTGTGGATGAGGAATAATGCAAAATGCAGTGCAGAGTTTTATATTGGGCGTTAGTATCCTAAAGAAGCATATAGCGTTAGATTATTGAGTTGTAGCGTTAGATTATTCAAGCATGATGGTGAAAGTGCATAGGGGAATTGAGCACTATAATGGGGTTATCATGCAATTAAAGAAGGCAATATATATATATATATATAATATTGAGTTGTAGAGAGATAGGTACTGAATTGTAAAGGGTTTGATCTGTATGTGTGATAAAGCAAATATATGGAAGAAAAAGAACAGTGAGGAGATAACCCTATACAATAAATAGGTATTGAATTGTAAATGCTATTTTTGTTAAAAAAAATTGAAGTATTGTTGCTATAATACTGTACAAGAAATAATTTAGAGGTGTTATTTGATTAAGATTGTGGTGGTAAAAAAAATTGTTAAAGTATTTGTTGCTTTTATTTGAATGAGATTGTGGTGGTTGTGGTTAAAATTCTTGGGCACCACAATCTTTTTGCTTCTAAACTTGTGGTGGTTGAGATTTAAATTTTTAGTTTCTTTGCCATTGTTTGTGGCACACTTGATAAATTTTGGTGTTGTGAAATTTGTTAGCCTTCTACTTATATGAGTGGACTGTTGTATGGGTTGGATTATAGGTCATTAATAGCAATAATTACATGTGTCAATTATTTTAATCTCTGTACAATTGCAAATACTAACTTTTTACCCAATTTCATTGTGCATCTTTTGGATTATTGGGATTGTTTTAGAATTATGAATAATGGTAAAAGTAAAGGAAAAGAAAAGGGTAAAGCACCATTGGATGATCGATTCACGGAAGTGTTTATTAAGGAGTGCATTGAGCAAATATATAAAAAAACTTCTAGGATTGGCCTTTACGAAACAAGAGAGGGATATCATTCTCATTGCATTCAATGAAAAAACAGGGAAATCATACGGTAAGAAA
The DNA here is from genome assembly GCA_025593235.1 of Vachellia pachyceras. Lineage (NCBI taxonomy): Eukaryota > Viridiplantae > Streptophyta > Magnoliopsida > Fabales > Fabaceae > Vachellia > Vachellia pachyceras. Next base: position 2,274 of record JANTPZ010153638.1, on the reverse strand, counting down.
CAAATCAAAAATAGATTTGATAATCTGAGGAAAGAGAGGAGGACATGGGAGACATTATTGTCCAAAGAGACTGATGTAGGATTTAACCCTGCAACTAATAAGGTTGTGGCAAATGATGATTGGTGGGACAGGAAAAAAGGCGCAAACTTGTTAACATTTATTGATATGTTCTATTTGAATATTTGTATACGAGGCACTAATTTTGGTTAATTGTATTAATGTAGAAAAATCCTGAGTATGAAAAATTTAGTTACAAAGGCATGAAGTAAGATTGAGAATTGAAAATGATATTCAAGGATGTGGTGGCATCTAGAAATTATATGTTTACACCATCTGTTTACTAGACCTCAACATAAATAGATGACGACAATGCGTATCAACCTGCCATGGACCTAGAAGTAGGGTCAGGGGATGGTGAAGATGAGAATTTTAGTGTACATAATGCAAGAATGATGCATGAGTTGGAAGGTATGCATATCATAATAAATAGTGATCACACTAAACCCAGTTGACCAAGTGGTTTTGGAAGCCATGGCAAGAGGAAGAGGGATGAATGGTGGGATAAGAACAGAAAAAAGAAAACTTCTGCCTAAAAAATAGCAGATGTAATAAGTAGGATAGCCACTACATCTGAGGGTACAACAGATGCATTGAAGGAACTGAAAGATAATAATTACGGTTTCTCTTCTATCTGTTTCTTATTAACTGTATAGTTGGTCTAAAATGTATGTGAAGTTACTCATTTCGTTTGGACTTGGAAGCTGGAAGATTTTCTGCAGTTGCCTATGTTGTTCTAGTTTCTGACTATCCAATGCTGTATTTGGATTATTATGGGTTTTATTCTATCTCCCATTTCTTAAATTTCATTTTCAAATTTAAGATGCTATGAATTTAATTGCATTGATAATTTTGTGTGGGACCAAGGGAAACTGCAACAGCTACTCACTGATGCTTACTCATTGAAATCTCATCGGTGCCTGGCTGCTGTTCTGATCCCAGGTACTTTGGGTTTCTTCCGCAACAATAACCGTCGCAGTTACCATATCATAAATGGAGGCTCTGTACTCTAAGCTCTATGACAAGTATACCAAGCTAAAGGTGTCTGACCTCTCCCTTTGTTGATCCTAACTCTAATTTCCTGGTTTTTTAGGTTCACTTTCTCCATTTTTTGTTGTTGTTTTATAGTTAAATACCCTCAAAGCATTAAGAAAAGGTGTTTTGAGTTATTTGATTTTGATGTTCAATTTTTTTTTAATTCATTCATTGCTTCAGAAATTATATGAATATTGCATTGGGGTGTGAAGTAATTATCTTTTGTTATTAATTTATAATTTCCTTTCTTGTTCCAGGCTAAGAAACTTTCTGATTTTGATCAGCTAAATAAAGATCAAGAAGTTAAATTTACGAACTTTGTGTCTGGTATGCATCTTCTTTATGCTTATCACTTAGATTCCTGGTAGTTTTTGAAGATTGCAAGTATAAATTTATGATAATGAGTTTACCGAAGATTTTGCAATGCATTTTGAACTTGAGCGCTCTTTAAATGGATCTTAAAACGTGTTCAGGAGGTCTTGCGAACATCTTGTGTTTGTTTTTAAATTCCTGGTTTCTAGCCCTGACCTTTGCTCCCCTCTTTTTCTCCTCTTTAGCTTTGGCATATAATTGTTGAAATTGTGATGAAAAATTATTTCTATATTTGGTACTTTTTATTTAGATTTTTCTTCTGGCTCTCTTGGTTCAAACAACTTAAGCACTGTTGCTCTAATTATTAGCTTTCTCATTATTACACTTCACTATTGCAGCTTCAGATTCGGTGATTGAGCACTTGAAGAACGAAAATAACCAGTTGCATGAACAAGTGAAAGATTTGAGAAATGAAGTGGTTTCGATAAGGCATGCATTTCCATCTTCTGCTCTCTTTCTCTTTTCTTTACTGCTTTTCATGGTCAGATTTTGTTCTTTTATATTTATATATTTTGTTTGGAGGCTGAGTGTATATTAACTATGTTAGGCTTGCCAAAGACAAAGAGGTTGCTGATTATCAAAGTCTTGTAATGGAAAAGCGCAAGAAAAGTAAGACACTTGAATCATTCTTTGATGTTTATTGAAACGCTTGGACCTACTTTGCTTGTTTTAATAAGTGATAATCGCTGCATGAGTTTCTATAGTTCTAGGAATAAGAGTTACTGTATCCCCAACCCCCCCCCCCAAAAAAAAGTTCCACACCTTTTAAAAACAATTTTATGCATAGTTTCTTCATTATGCATCTCACTT
>JANTPZ010153631.1:11642-23262 GCA_025593235.1 Vachellia pachyceras | reverse complement strand
ATTCCTAATGCATAGATTGTTATTACAAATTAATTTGTAATATTTTATATAGCCGGGTCAACCCCCGGGTTAACCCCCGATTCGACCCCGGTTCAACCTCTGACCCTTGACCCAGTGTCTCGGCCGGTTCGTTGTCCGGTCCGGTTTTTTGAACCTTGTTAAAAACAATTGACACCGAGGAATCTAATTCTTACGTGGGAGGTAAAAAAAAAAAAAAACAGACAGAGAACAAGAAATGAAAGTGGAAGAGGGCTAGGACAGAAATGTGTAATAGGGTTTGCTTCATGGGCTGTTTGGCAAAATCAAACGCATACTCAACCGTGTTTTTTTTGTAAAACGAGATAATATCTTTCACATATTTATCTCGATTTATGTGCAAGTACTTCTCTACTGCGTTCTCAAACGGACACATAAACGATGAAGCATGCCCTATTAGAAATCAGATTCGAAGTGTAATTCCCATTCCACTAGACACTAAACAGACTGAGATAAAATATTAAAGGTATTGTAGTTTAGTGGTATGTAAACTTGTTTATAATTAGAAGGTGACGAGTTTGATCCGGTTCATTATTTTAAATCCATAGTATTGATGCGTTTAATTATTAAAAGAACTGGTGAAGTGACGAAAGGGAAACTGAAATAATAATGAAATGGGATTGCACCGAAAGGAAAGAGGCCCGGGGTGGAGGAAGAAAGTCAAAGGTGGGTTTGCTGGGAATGATGAACATGGGACCAATATATAGAAAATAAAAAAAGTGAAGGATGAAGGGAAATGAATCAGATAAATATGTGTAGGAGATTATCTTATTTTATAAAAAAGCACTGTTAAATATGTCTTGAATTTTTTCAAACACTCCAACAAACAAGTCCAATACATAAGCCATTGATGATGGGTTGGGTAATAAGCCTGGTGGGCTCTGCTTTTGGTCACGCCTCTCTTGGGGGTCACAAGGAAGGTGCCTCTCTTATTAACTTCCTGTCAATTTTCTTCTTCTTCTTCTTCTTTCTGTTTTTTAAATAAAGTTCATCATCACTGCCAACTTCTGATCTGATTCTGCCACTGTATGTGTCCCCACTCTTGCCCATTAATGATACTCACACATGAATATATATACGTCCCATGATCAAATCTCATCACACCCACAACCCAACGTCTGGCCGCCCTTCATCACTCATGGGTGTGTTTGGTTTACCCGTTTTACCAATGGATGCGCTTACCGAGATAAAATTCCTCTCACATAAACTACCTTGGAATCTGTATCCGTTTTTCCAACTGGCTATCCAAACGGAGCCGATGAATGGCAGGCCAACGTTGAATGTTTTTTTTTTCCTTTTAACGTTCCAATTTTTTTTTATATAGAACTGTTTATTTGCTTGCCAACAATAATTGAGTGATAATAATTATTGTGGTATAAAAAAATTAGTTAAGACGCAGACTTACCTCGTGCAATCAATATATAGGGTTGTATTCTATTGTTTTTGTTTGTGAGGATTTACGGGATAGGTTTAATTTTTGCACAGTTCCAACATTGTGCCTTTTTCCCCTCGAAACAATAATCTGGGTTGATGATGTAGCTGCAGCTACTAAGGAAGCAGTTTTGTTACCAAAAACGTTCGGACACGATTCAATCATGGCCCTTTCCTTTTTCTTGGGGCCCTACAATACAGTTCAATCATATGGTCAAGTGGATGCTTTTTTCCACAGGTTCATCGTCGTCGTCGACGACCTGGTCTTTGCATGAGGACAAGCAGTTTCTAGATCAATCAATCTTCCCATGATTGATATCACATATATTCCACTGGTGTGTATGTATGTGTGTGTTTGCACGAATGCTCTTCACTGTATATTGGCGTATTTGGGAATTCCATTGGGAGAAATGAGTATACAAATTCTGAGGTATTTTACGAATTTTAAGATGGTTTTACGGATTTTAAGATAGTTTTTACATATTTCTATATGATTTTGTTTCGACTTGTATGTACCGTTAGGGAACGGTGTTCCCAAACAAACACTCTATATACGTTGACACGAAATATGTTAGCAAGCAGTATAAGAGATGACAGCGGTGTCAACTGATATGACTCCTGCCTAACGAGTTCTTGCAGCTTCCTAGAATGCTATGACGCACCAACATACGGTGCTCGTTTGGTAATTTATTCTCAATCACGATGCACGTAAGTTGAGATAAAACTCCTCTCACGTAATTACCTCAGAATCTATAAAACCATTTTTTTAGCAAATTCCCAGACACAAACAAATAGAGACACAGGAGTGCAAGGGTGTAAATGATTGTTGGTGAACAAATTGGAATTGTATTGGGATTGTCTTCTAACTTCGAATCACCAGCGAAATTGGACACCCTAAATATAATAATGTTCAGGGTTAATAATTAAGATTAGGAAAAATGATTCAGCAACTCAGTAATAAATGTTCTGGTAAACAGAGATTTGGTTGCAGTTGCTGGATACCTTTCTTGCGATGTAAGACATGCTAGCTTCGTTCTCCCATGGGGCCCACACTTTATTTCTCCATCTCTCCTTGAGGCCCAAGTCAGTTTAGGCCTGCGTTTCTTGGTCCAAACACACACTATTTGGTGTGCTGTGTTGGGCTCAAGATAGTTTGGTGTTGTGTGCTTCAGGGGTTTGCTTGTTTGACAAAATTGTCTCTTTCAATCCATATGTCAGCTGAAGGTCATCATAGGAAAAATACAAATCAATATAAAACTTCTCTCATGTACTTACTTCGTTATCTCTAAATAACGTTGAACAAGCAATTTCTACTGCAAATCCAAATGGACACTAAGACACCATCTCCCTTTCAGCCAGTATTTTCAAATGGGCCTTTGATGCCAATGCCATGCATAACTAGTTAAGGATGAGTTGCTCCTTATTAGTATTTCATAAAGATTAGAGACTATTTCAACAAATAATCTAGTTTTTATGTTTAGGTGAGCGTTTCTTCTGCATTTTTCTGATGAGCAGTACAGAGAGCCATTATAATTGCTGAGCAATGGGAAGATAATCCAATCGTCATAGAGATCCATTCCAATGGCTAGTCCATGGCATTATGGTTGATATTCTTGACACTCTGGTTGATCCCATCATCCTAGTCTCATTTCCCAGAGGGGAATGCTGCAGCAGATTGCTTGGCCGTACTAATTTCAATTTTTAAAGGGCGCTGAAATCCAATGGTTGGATTCTTGAATCACCACCTCCTTTTGGTTGGTGAAGCTAGTGTTCAAGAAATTCCCAAACCATTGCTTTTTGGAGGTTGAGAGAAATATTATGCACAACTTATTTCTTCATATATTTTTCTTGTATTCTCCAAGAACTGTTTAAGTTTTGCTATTATCCCGTTTCTTGGCTTGAATGAAATCCTCTGTTAATACAAAAATCGGAGAGATTATCTTAACAGATGGAAATAATTAATAGGGAATGATTGATAAAATTCCGAGGTGCAGGTGCTTAGAAAAAAGACATGGGGACCCATTAATGAGCTATCCCTTGGGAAAAAAAAAGTTCCTGCTCCAAATTCATACTTCAAGACAAAAAAGAATCTAAATCCAATACTTCAAAAAATGTGGATAATATTCTGGGTGAATTAAAAAAAAAATTCTTCATAGGATTACAAGATCTTCGATTTCTTCTTCCCGGGAGAAATGTCCTGATCCTTGATTGTTGATTGCAGCACCAAAACAACAGAATGCTCCTTCTCCAAAGAGCGACGATTTTTCGCTCGAATCCAACGACTGCCATAATTAAGGTTAAAAGGCCTCGTCATCCTCCTAAAATTCAATTCCCCATAAGAAAAAATACAGCTTTTAAATTTGTTAGTAATAGAATTGGCATAGAGACAAACCAAGAAATCGAGTTCTCTATCTCACCGAAATGCACGAGCAGCTCTGGCGACACAGAATTCTCATCGGCCTCCCCTCCTGATGTCATCATTGTGGGCGCTGGTGTGGCTGGTTCCGCTCTGGCTTATACTCTTGGCAAGGTGAATGCTCATGACTGAACGCAATTTTGCTCTTTTGTCTGCAGATCTGGCAATTATTTTGCGTGGCGCTGGTAAACATGAATTCGTTCTTGGAAGCTCGCATAGTTTAGCAGAAGCGTCTAAGCATGCTTTTAGGATAATTTAGATGATCGGGCTTGCATTTGTTTCTCACGTCACTTAATCTAATGTCCCATTTCAGTCATATATGGGAATTATGCCCCCTTAATCGGAATTGCCCTACTGATGATCACCTAGAAGAAAATAGAGGACTCCGGAGGATTCTCAGAGAGAAATCTCTGCGATTTCGACATCCTGCTAGATTGAGTGTAAATTCAGTCATAAAAATGCTCTCCATTGATCATTTTCTAACAAAGCAAGGATAGCTTATACTAACACGAAAGATGAAAGTAGACACCATTGAACGGATCCCCCTATCTTAAAATTTGACTATTTGTGTTCTATCCGTAACATTTGTGACAAGTAGAAGTAGAAACTCTCGTGATGGAATGCTTTCACTGAACCAAATGAAGGATGGTGATTTGGTATATCTTTATACATGACAGCTTCTTGTTTTAAAGCCTGATGGTGCTCCATATTCATATCTTGTCTTGGCAACGCTCCGCAGTTTTGGAGGTTTGGTGAAGATGTATTGCTTTTGAAACATGTTATCTTAAATTTGTATTTTGTATTGTTTGATTTGGATGATCAAGGAATGTTCAGTCAATTGTCTGCTTGCCTCTTGCTTTAACTTTTATGATCTTAGATTAATAACCTTAGGGAAAGGATGTGACTTTGGATTTATTATCTGTCATGGCATTCCATAATGGTGTGTTCTTTCTGCAATTTTTGGAAGGATGGAAGACATGTGCATGTTATTGAGAGAGACTTAACAGAGCCAGACAGAATCGTTGGTGAACTTCTCCAGCCAGGTGGTTACCTGAAGCTAATTGAATTGGGTTTAGAAGGTATGTAGATCAAAGTAGCATACAAAATTTGTATAGATTACTCTGGTGCTCGGTTGAATCAGGTATCTTTTCTTGTCATAAATTTGGCTACAAATTGCTACTATTAATACCAAAATGGTGAACCACATATATTTGTGAAATTGAAAGAAATATACACCAACTGAAATAAAATATAACGCTTCGAAATTTATCTTTTATTCTGCCACTGTCATTATTACTAGCTCATGGTAGGTGGAGGTGAAGCTGGCCATCAATACAATATCTTATATTAATAATGTTTTTGAAATGTGTATACCTGCTTGTCTTCTATGTCAGATTGTGTGGAGCAGATTGATGCTAAGAGAGTGCTAGGATATGCTCTTTTCAAGGATGGAAAAAGTACTATGCTATCCTATCCCTTGGAAAAGTTTCCCTCTAATGTGGTGGGGAGGAGCTTTCACAATGGCCGTTTTATACAGAAGATGAGAGAAAAGGCTGCTGAACTCCCCAAGTAGTCTTTCTTGTCCTTTTCTAACTGTTATTTTTCCCTATTAAAAATTATTTGTGGGATATAAGATATCAATAGTTGGCATATTTCACCGTCCATGCTTTTTTTCTTGTATTGTTTGGCTTGATTATCTTATTCTTATCACTTCCATCTGCACTTATGATCTATTTAGTGTACGAATGGAACAAGGCAATGTAACATCCCTGCTAAAGGAGAATGGAATTGTTAAAGGAGTCCAGTACAGAACCAAAGATAGCCAAGAGCATGAAGCTTTCGCTCCCTTAACAATAGTGTGTGATGGCTGTTTCTCCAATTTGCGTCGATCTCTCTGCCAGCCCAAGGTTGTATTGCCTTGCTAGAAATGTTGCTGTAGTTTTTTTTCCCCTTGTTTCTGTTGTTGGATGTGAGAAATTTTTCTTTTGCTCCAAAGTCAACAATATGCCACAATGGGGGCTCCTGCCCATCCATACACCAATTAGTCATCGGTACATGGAACTTTGAGTGTCATACCCAAGAGTTAATTCTCTTAAAACTTTTGCCAGATAGAAGTGTCCTCTTGCTTTGTGGGTTTAATCCTGGAAAATTGTCAACTTCCATTTGCAAATCATGGGCATGTCATTTTAGCGGATCCTTCCCCCATCTTACTTTATCCTATCAGCAGCACTGAGGTTCGTTGCTTAGTTGATTTGCCTGGCCAAAAGCTTCCTTCAATCAGAAATGGTGAAATGGCCAGTTATTTGAAGAATGTGGTGGCTCCACAGGTATCTTAAAATTCTACTTTATAGATCGTGCAATTGCAATTTGTCGTCACTTACAGTCTTCATATTTTCTTTTCAGTGAAAGCCAAAATTTTCAATTTTCTTCACCCTTCATCTTCCTGCATTTCTTATGTTAATTTTTATTACAGATTCCACCTGAGGTTCGTGATGCTTTCATATCTGCCATCAATAGGGGAAATATTAGAACCATGCCTAATGCAAGCATGCCAGCATATCCTCTCCCTACTCCTGGAGCTCTTTTAATGGGTGATGCTTTCAACATGCGGCATCCCTTGACGGGTGGAGGAGTGACTGTGGCACTGTCTGATATTGTTGTGCTACGTTACCTTCTCAGGTCATTTCATAATCTGCATGATGCAGCTTTACTGTGCAAATATCTTGAATCTTTTTACATTTTGCGCAAGGTAAGCAGCTTTCTGCATTTTTGTATCTTGGTTCATATAATATGCTGCATATAGTTACTTGTCTAATGATGTTGCTTTTAAAGTAAATGTGGCGTGGAAAATTACTATTTTGGAAACCAATATTCACTATAGTGAATGTGAAAGTAAATATAGAATCACAAGTGTTCTCACCAAATAGCAACTCATGACCTTACATGCCTCTTGCAGCCTGTGGCATCCACAATAAATACGTTGGCAGGTGCCCTGTACAAGGTGTTTTCTGCTTCACCTGATCAAGCAAGAAAGCAACTGCGCCAAGCATGTTTTAACTACTTGAGCCTTGGAGGCATCTTCTCGAACGGACCAATGGCCTTAATCTCTGGTCTAAACCCTCACCCACTGAGTTTAGTTCTCCATTTCTTTGCTGTTGCAGTCTATGGGGTCAGTCGTTTGCTTCTCCCATTTCCTTCATTTGAACGCATCTGGATTGCAGGCAGATTAATTTGGGTGAGCGCCTGCCTACTCCTCTTTCTCCATTCCTTTTAGTTCCCTTTTTTTTTTGTGCGCGGGGTCTGCATCCCTTCTAGTTCATTGGTCACTAATCTATTACGAGTTCTCTTTTTTATGACGCTTTGACATAATTACAAATTCTCACCGGAGAAACTGTTGCAGTGTGCATCAGGCATAATATTTCCCATCATGAAGGCTGAAGGAGTGAGGGAAATGTTTTTTGCTGCAACCTTACCAGCTTATTATAGAGCTCCTCTTGATAGGCTATACACTATTGAGTGGTAGAGGGGGGATCTTGCGACTACCAAAATCGCTTGTGTCACCACGCATTCAACTTCGATGGCCAATCAGTTTTGCGATGAGTATGGAAACCGGACGCCTAAAAATTATAGCCTAGCACCACTACCTGTACAGAGCATTCATTTGTTTTATTGTTTATTTGTATGTATGATGGACATCCACAAGCACATTACTCAATCACATGTATTGATGCTGCGTATGCATCTTAATCTTCATGATTAATATAGCCTTTATAAAAAGATAAGGACCAAAGTGCTTTTCTGTCATTCTTATATTGGGGGGAATATAGTGTTAATAGCTCCCTTCCTTAATCTGACTCGTATTGAAACTTTAATGCATCATCTCCACTGGTTTAATAGCTTTCCCACGTATGAATTTATTAAAGAAATCTCTTGTTTGATTATTCATGTGTTTCCCTTTCCCACGCCACGTTTCATTGGCTCTCAATCAGTGAAGCTTTCGTTTTTGAGAACATTGTTGGAAACGGAATGCTTAAGAAAGAAGACAGAATGAGGGCTGTAGGATTCCAACTATTGCCTCAACTTCTTTTCCACTTGCAAGGAACTTTTTGAAGTCCCACAGAGAGAGAGAGAGAGAGAGAGCCGGTTAACGAACAAGGAGCATAGAACTATTGATTAAAGTTCAACATAAATATAAGAGTTCAATCCACTTTATTTTTAAAATTTATAATTTATTTAGAGCATTATATTGTTTGCACATATTAAGGGGTTTCACCATTAGGTAAATTTAAGAGGCATGATTAACTATGGTAATTTAGAAAAACCAACACTTTTGTTACCAATAAGTAACTTAACTGATTTACTTAATATTTGTAAGTTAGTTATTTAGTTATTATGTTAACTGGCAGTAATTAATTGATCGATTTGAAATGTGCAGCGGAATGAACCCAATACAGGCGAGCCCAGCCATTGAACTAGTGAAGGTGATCGGGAGAGAAGATGCAAGCTGATTACCCACAATGAACAATTGCGAAGCTGCTTATGGCACAGTCTTGTCCAATTTTTTACTTTAGTTTCCTTTTGAGCGAGTCATTTTCATGTATTTGAAGTTTTGAACTTTAACCTTGTTGCTGGTTAATTTTATGTTTGATTTGGTTAATAATGACCCCTCCACTCGATGGGTTATGTTTTATTGCAATCCATTTGTTTGCTGAAATGCCTCAACCTCGATCGGGTTCCAACACTTAGCTTACGCTTGGAAAAGGAACCGCCGCCGGCTGATGTTTACCATGGCCGGAAACAGCCTTATAAAAATTTAATTTAATTAACATGATACTCTATCACTTAATTTTTGTAATTTTAACTTGATTAAAATCTAATTTCGATTTCCATATAGCTTTGACTATTAAAAATTAAAACATAACACTTTAAAAACTAAAGTTATTTTTCTAACTCAACATTTCAAGTGGTTAAAATTGCAGGAATCAAGATGCACTGAGCCAATTTCTAATTCAAGAATTAAATTAAAATTTAAGGAAATTCTTCAGGACCAAATTAATTAATTTTTCTAACAATCAATCTTGAGTGGCAATACCAAGCAGAGTCTCCCACTTCAATGGGAGAAAATCATCCATGATTGGAATTGGAGATATTTTACCTCTGCCCTCTTCTGCTGGCTTTGATAAAGCACTTTTCGCCAGCTTCTTCACACTCACATGTTAACCACAAAGCCGTGAAGATCCGACAGCGGCCGAAGCAATTTGACATACATTCAGAAATGCGTCAATTTAAAGAGTTAGTATTTTATAATGGGACCATTTGAGAACGCGGCAGAGAAGTACTTTTATGTAAACGAGGTAAATATGTGAAAATATTATCTTATTTTACAGAAAAATGGATTGCTCCGTAATCGTTGTCCACACACCCAATATAATTGCCTATAATAAAGTTCCAACCTCGAATTCTCCTGGTTGTGGAAGAGGCTCTATGCCTACAACTGTTTCCAATATAATTGCCTCCTGTGCATTAGAATACCGGTGTTGGAACAAGTCAGTTTCGTGGTGTTCATCTTCATCGAATCATAAAATTATTGAACCTTGCATGAATCTTATGAATTTATTAATGCGTATGCAAGTCAGTCTCGTTGCATGCTCGTGAACCAATAGTTCGATTATTTATACAGTGGAACGCGAGTGTCTTTCTCTCTCTTTATGGAAACGGAAATGGATTAACAAATAAAAGACAAAAAAATGAAAGCCCGTTGGATTCAACAAACCAGTTTACCTATTGGTTCAATCTTCTTTTTCAAAAAAGTCTTATCTCGTAGCAACTTTGATGTAAGAAAGAGAAACAACACTACAGTATTTGCTTAATCAACAAGCAGCACTAAAAAGTATTCACTGATGGATTTAAGAAATTAGCAGAACCGTCATTGTAAGTTTACTGGGAAACACAATCACAATGCCCTCAATGAGGAATGGGCAGTCCAACAGAAGATGGTACCATCGCATTTGTTTGGCGAGCAGTGCTGATAGTTCAAACTCATCAGAATCTGAAACCCACGATTCCCTTCCTCCGGCCGATCATTTACCGGGAAACACAATCACAATGCCCTCAAGGAGGAATGGGCAGTCCAACAGAAGATGGTACCATCGCATTTGTTTGGCGAGCAGTGCTGATAGTCCAGACTCATCAGAATCTGAAACCCACGATTTCCATCCTCCGGCCGATCATTTACTGGGAAACACAATCACAATGCCCTCAAGGAGGAATGTGCAGTCCAACAGAAGATGGTACCATCGCATTTGTTTGGCGAGCAGTGCTGATAGTCCAGACTCATCAGAATATGAAACCCACGATTTCCATCCTCCGGCCGATATAGGCGATGATCGGCCTTTACCGTTGCCGGAGGAGACGCTGAGCCCAGCCATTGAAGATGCCGGCGCCACACCTCACGCTTCCCGTTCAGCTACCGAATATGATTGGCGATTCCACCCGCCTCCTCCTCCTCCTCCTCCTCCTCCTCCTCCGTTTATCCTAGATCAGCTCCCGCAGCGTCATCCGCAAAACGATGATCGGGTTCGACTAATCAGTGTATACACGACTGAAATCTCAGGAGTTGAAGATGGTGATCCTCGTGAAGTGGTTAGGAATATGGAAATAACGGAGGCGATTACGAGAGAGAGAACCATATGTCCCATATGCAAGGAGGAGTTCAAATCGGGAGAAGTTGCAGGAAAATTAGCTTGCGACCATTTCTTTTGCTCTGAATGCATTCACGGTTGGCTCAACTTCAAGGGAGATAATACTTGCCCCGTTTGTCGTCGTCACTTGCCTCCTCCTTGGGATCATTTCCGATCACTTGAAACCGCCGTCCCACCTCCACCTCTAAATCTTGATGATGCCCGGCAGTATTTCTTCCCCCCCGTGTCTCCTCCTGTGCCCGTTCTTACTGAATCACAACTTATTGCCGATGAAACTGAGTCGTCACCTTCTATATCAATAAACAATAGCGAAGCTGGTTATGATACTGCTCGTGACGAGCTTGATGGATCTTAGTCACAAGACACTCTTGCTGATTCTACACCTACCACTGACTTCCACTAATTCATGACATTTGATTATTTCTTGCTCCAATTTTTGACATTAGTTACCTTTCCAGAGTCATTTTCCTGGATTTGAACATTAAAATCTTCTTGTTGGTTAGTTTCCCTTCTTTTCTTAACTAGTCAGCAACTTAATGTTTGACATGGTTTATATTATGGGAGATTTACTATTTGGTCCAATGTAGTGAAGATATTTAGTAAATTGTCCCAAAGTTTAAAATATTTAAAAAATGGTCCCATTGATAACACGAGGTGTTGTCAATGCAGCACATGGGGTTGTCACTTGACAACCCCTGACAACACCATATGCTGTATTGACAACACCTCGTGTTGTCAATGGGACCATTTTTTAAATATTTTAAACTTTGAGACCATTTGATAAATAAATCCCTTATGTGGGACCAAACAGTAAATTTCCCTTATATTATTCATACAAGTTAACAAAGATTGACAGAAGAAGCATGTCAATATTGGATCATGCCGTGGCTGTAATTACATCTAACAATAATGGGCTTGTTTGGATAGTCCGTTGGGAGAACGGACACAAATTCTGAGATAAATATATGAGAGGAATTTTGTCTCAGTAAACGCAGGAATGACCTTGGCCTCCCCAAACAAGCCAAATATCGTATTT
>JANTPZ010153630.1:25430-48995 GCA_025593235.1 Vachellia pachyceras | reverse complement strand
GGGACATTGAAATCCCTCTGGGCACGACAGAAATTCCCAAAAGTGGGTGGTTGTGGGGACTAAGGAATTATTTGGCGAGAACACAGCCTGAGGAGGGGGAGCAGAATGTGCAGAATTAATAATGTAAATGCAGTGGAATAATAATGGCCTTCTGTGTTGTCGCTTTGAGTGCTTCATAATCCAACATATTGTGTGTTTGAGAAATCTGTTGGGAAAAAGGAGCTACGGATTCTGAGATTATTTTATGGATTTAGAGAAGCTTTTTACAGATTTCAAGATGCTTTTGTCTTAGTTTACGTGCGTCGTTAGAAAGAAGTGTTTTCCGAACATACACAATTTATTTAAATTTTTAAATCCTCATCAATATATCCATTCATAAATTCTACATATGCTTTTGGGTTTTGAACTCTATATGATGAACCACTTTATATACGTCTCCAGTCATCTTTCTTGTTTTTAAAACTCTCCTTTCTGTGTCAGATAAGTGTTTCTCAGTTTCAAACTTTGATTTCCACCAATCCTTGCCCTACGTACGCAGTCAACAACAATACCGAAAGATTGCTGATAAGTTCCCCATTATGAAATTAAAAAGGAAACCACTTTTTACTTATTCCCAAGCCAAACTCTGAGAAATGTATCCTATCCAAGAAAGATTGGGTTATGAATCTCTAAATGGATGAAAACTTCTAAACCCAGACAACATAACAAGTAAATTACTTGTTAGCCCTCCCCACATTTTATTTCTTTTTTTTTTAAGAAAATGTAAGGTCATTATACATAAAAAACGTGCAAAGAATATATATATATATATATAAGTCATGTCATGTTACCGAGCAAGATATCCCAGCATTCAACGTAACAGGAGGATTGTTTGGATCCGAATATTTGTGTTGCATTTGATGAATAAAGCCTTCTGGGATGGTTGAGTGTTCATTTGTACATTATAACTTTAGGACAGATACCAAGCTATTCAGTGAGACACTTCTTTCAATTATTATTACAAAATGCACCATCGCACTGCGGGCTGGAATTTATATTTAGGACTAGAAGAAGCACTGTGCTCATCACATATAAGGCCACACCGTACGTAGATGCCTCATCTTGATGCATGGAACCATCCAATGAGGCAGAGGTAGGAATTTATTTACAATGCATATATATCTCTATATATTTTGGCATCAAAATACCGATCCTTATTAATTCGTTGCTTGTAGTTTGAGCCTGTCAATTATATTTTGATTGGTGTTGAAAGCAGTACGTAACCTCATTCTACATCTCTCGTTCTCTCCGGGAGATGAAAGAAAAGGAATGTGAATGGGAGAATTCGGAGCAACAAGAGCAAGATGAGAGTGTACGAGACAAGATTCAATTAGACAAAGGTGTCTTTGTTAGTTTACACGTACGCCCATATTTAGTTCATATCCTTAAAACAAGGTTGCTCCAAATATGATCCCTCCTCAATCACCGAATCTAGACGTGTTGTGCATAGGGCCCAATAAATGATGAAAAGGTTGGTCCATTCACAATTATGAAACGGTGGGTACCATGAGTTATTGATGGGATTAAACCTGTGTACGTCGTACGTGATTAGGCTATAAGACTACTGACATTAACGATAGGGTATTCTGAAGATGCCATGCATGACGTTCAAAATAACTCTTGGATTCAGCCGGCGCTAGTGGGGCCTTCATTCACCTCGTTTCTTTGGTCAACCGTCACAGAAGTTGAGAGACTCTCTTTCTCTTGCATGACCAATATTAGCATTTGAGAACAAATCCAAAACGGCTAAAGGCCAGCTTATTGTGCTTGTTTGGGAACCATTAATTATTGGTGGTCCAACTTGGATCTTGGGGGATTTGTAATTACCGGCCGATCGGGAAGAAAACGACATCTGTTTCCTCGAGCTGTCGCATCGTTTTGTTCCCCCCATCACTGCCCCTCCGCCTTCTTCCTCTTGCTCCCATTCCAAATCATAACCCAATTAATCTGTCTGCAATAGATGAAGGCCGCCTTCTTGTCTTTTTCTATTCCAAAATACTCTTAGTCTTGTTTGTTTTCTTCTCGGTTTTTCTCCATCACGAACCACGTACTAGTATATTATATATTATTCGCTAATCAAATAGAGAAATGGGAACTCAAACGGTTAATGGACAGGTCCAAACTCATGAGGCGAGTCATTTGGGTTAATTAATGGAGTGATGTCACATCCTCTGGTACGGTTATCAAGGGATTTCCAATCACCCTAAAATGAATGAAACCTTGGGAAGATACAAGGGAGATTTAGCCTTAGCTCCTAAATAAGTAAAATATTTAAGGAATGATTCCATGTAGAAAAATATTTAATGAGAGATCCCATTGATAATATGAGACGTTGTCAACACAGCACATGTTATTGTCAATACAAGGACCTCTCATTAAATATTTTTTTTCATGAGACAATTCCTTAAATATTTTGCTTATTTGGGGCCTGAGACTAAATCTTTCAAGATATTATTACAAGCCTCCAGTGACACTGCTTTGGGCCTTGGAGATAATAAAGTACAGGGTTTAAACTCACCATCCCAACTTGGCGGAGGCGATACATGTCCCCTTTTGTCCATGCTCCTTGATTTTTGAGGTTAGAGCAGTATACTAGAGGAAAAATCCACGTATCAACTCTCACCCCACCTCTTAATTTGAAATTCCATGATGAAGTGAGATTTGGCATCTGACGCAAACGTTTTAAGACTTTGAAGTTGCTAAGCTACGTGAGAATCATTCATATCCCAAAAGCTGGCCGTACTAAGCATATAATTATCGTTATTTTTAGTAGTCAGAACTCTTTAAACTTGATCCCATTTAGAAAGTGACCAGCTTCCAAGACATTAGAAAGCATAGAAGAAAGTAGAGAGCCTCGAACTTAATAGGCCTGTGGCTGAACTTGAATATTAATGTTTGTTTGATATATTACATTCGGTTGACCATCAACCCACGACATGGCATGTGATTAGTTGTTCGAATCACCTCCAAATCCACCGTCACGCTGCTGCTGCTACTTGCTCCAGTGTTAATTTGAGCCTAACATGTCTGTAACCAGCTAGATGTGAAATAAAATTATATTACTGGGTATTCAGATGCTAGATGGATGGATCAAATATAATAGTATATGGTAAAAAAATCAACTAAGAAATGGAATCCTAGAGGACTCTGTTTTGTCTCCATTCTTGTTCTTCCTTGGAGAAATCAAAACAAATAAAATAATACATATGTCTCTGTTTCTCAAATGAGTTGCAGAAAGAGTTCGGGAAAGTCAAATAGCTTCATTTCAAGTTGTAAGGTGTGCAAACATACGAAAATCCAAAACAAGGAGCAGCAAACTGTTGGCTAGTGCCGTCATTATTATATAACTAACTAGACATAATATATTAATTAGGGTAGGTATTGCATACTATTGGGTGAGGGAGGGAGGTGTTGGAATCTTCCTTGGACGGATAAAATGATGCTAAAAACAAAGTCTTCTCTGTGTCTCTTCCTTTTACAAAACTAATGCGTGTTCCCTTCCAATAACATGCTAGCTACCCTTTTCCTCTTTTCTAGCTTCCTGTGTTTGACCACTTTTGCCTCGGTCACATATACGGATATACCATAGCATATCTCATCCCATTATTAGACCAGCGAATGAATAGTCACCAACTGATGACCAAGTTCGGTTTCGCCTTCAGTTCATTGCCATGCTGCATACAATTCTCGAACTTTAGTTTTTGGCTTTTCCGCTGCTTTCAATTTCATGCCTCTTGATCCATCATCATCATCATCATCTTCTTCTTCTTCTTCTTCTTCTTCTTCTTCTAATATTAATTGATGAATTTATAAAATCTTCAGTAAAGTACTTATACCAAGTGGCACGCACAAACAAAATAAAATGATGACAGAAGAATCTTATGTTTAATGGAAGCCGTGAAAACAACTAGTCTTTTTGGATCACCCAGGACCCAGGAGTAAACTTACCATAAAAATAAAATCGGCAAGGCGGTGATGATCCATAGGACAATGTTATTGGCAACTCGTATAATTGGAGGGTTCCTTGCTTTCTTGAGCTGCCGAAAATGTCCTATGTGGGAGTCCTAGGGATCTCGGGAGGATAAATTCTCCCCTAGACGTAACCAGAAACAAAGAACGCACTTGTGAGAGTCCTTTCACTTTTTGTTTGTTTGTTTTTAAATTTCTTCTATTAAGTGTTCAATCCTTACCCAACTTATTGATTCTGAACCTCCGAATGTAGTTTACCTAAAGCATCTGGAAACCAATTACTTCCTTGCTAGGACAAGCAAAACCATGGCGGATCATGTTGAATATGTTCTTCCCACCCTTTGAAATTTAAAACCCATCCCTACACATCTGTAACATTCATTCCGAGTTCAATTATAGCTCTCGACCCCACGTGCTCAGCCCATCTCTCTTAGCCTCTTAGGTGGAAAGTCCACTTTCGAATTGAAGTTTCAAAATCTACGAGCATTCACCGTCACCCCGTCTAACGGCCCCCCGGGGATCCCCCAATTTAACTTTACGAGCTAAGTGTCCCCATTAAATTAAACTCATTAAATCAAAATAAATATGTGAAAGAGATTATTTCGTTTTATAAAAAAATACTGTTGAACTTACTTTTGAGTTGTAAATAAGCTTTTCCAAACACGTCAATAAGATTCGGTAATACAGCACATATACAGTGGATCTTTCAATATATATAAAGCAGAAGCTTAGAAATGGTAAGAGACGCGAGTGAAATTACAAAAAATGAAGTCAACCACTAAAATTAATACTCTGAATGGTAGTTATGTACAGATGAGTTTTGTGCTGCTGTATTCACGCTAACCTAAAGGGCCTGTGTGTGCCCACCAAGAATCCTATATCACAGCCTCCTGTGGGAATCGAATCCCTATCTCTCTCCTATTTCGTATCCTTATTCCTCACACAAAGCATTTAAAACGGTGGGTTGCCGCCAATCCCTCCAGCTGTGTTGCCTAATATCTTCCCACCGACCAAACTCGAGCAACTACAACTACCTCTGAATTCCACCTTTACTTTCTTATGTACGCATAAGCCCAAACCTGACGCAAAGAATATTATGCTACAAATCTTCCACGCTCCCTTTGTTGCTTTATGAATATGATTTGATCAGCCCCAAATTGTATAGATTCCTTCTCACGAGGCTCCCTATAGACAATAACACTGTCCCACCCACCCCGAATGATTGATCTTCCCTTTCTCCTTTCTGATGACACATCAATGGCAATTCCTTCACTTTCAACCTACTCAGCCCGATCTTCTCCCTCACAGATTCTATGATCTTGGGGTCGGCCGGGTTTCCGATAGCATCCGTTACGTAAAACAAATTTGCAGCCTTGTCCTCCAAGGTGGATATCTCAGCCCTCGTCACATTGAGTCCATTTTCTCTAAATGTTCTCATGATCTCTGCTAGAAGACCCTGCTTGTCTTCTGTGCATAGCTCTAGTCTAACACTCTGAAGTCAAACAATGGCCAATTAATCTCAATGACATTACATTCCAGATTAATATTAGAACATATGAAAATGCGAAAACGAAGCTATTATACCTCAGATGCTCTTCTCTCCACAGCTGCTTCTAAGCACTGGATTACACGTTGACGTTCTGGTTCTGAACTAATTGGCGTGCCATCGGTATGCCTTATGTAAAATTCCTGAAGTGACAATTTAAGCAATTTTAGCTACATAACATCAACAAGACACTGTACAAAATTAGAAATGAAAAGCAATTAAAGAGTTTTTACCAGATATGCTCGGTCTCTAGTTGTGTTAATAGTTGCATGAAACACAACATATTCCATGTCCGTGAGATTGCAAACAACATCGAATAGCAGCTTTATTCGATCCTTGCACTGAACATTCACAACCGAATAACCCCTTTCTGCCCAATTTTGGACTGTCACTACTGGGGTATCAAAATTACAGTTGAATATGGGAGTCCTCTCATAATCACGGTCCGAGAACATCATCTGATGCAACCTTCTTTCAGTGTGCATCACGGCCATAGAGACAGAAGTCCTTGCACTTCTGATGTCGTTGTCTCCCTTTAAGACATTTCTTAAACGTGCTTCAATTCTATTAATTTTCTGAGCGTCCTCGATGAGAGACCCAGAATTGCAGTCTTTCATAAATATTAGAGATGCAATCCTGCCATTGTGAGTCCAGACCTTAGCGTCCACCACGTCACATTGCAGATCTGCCAGCACAGCAAAAACTTCGGAAAGAAGACCAACGCGATCAGTTCCAGTTAATTCCAATGCAGTAAGACCATTGGGATGATTAGTTCTTCCAATCTGGATGCTTCCAAGAGACTGTTGTAACACAAATCAATTAACATTAAAATCATAATAAATGCACCGCGTTATAATACTAACTTCCAACCGATAAACTTGTACTAGTAGATATAGTTTTGGTGAAGCAATAAATACCTGCTCAATATATCTTAAAACGCTCTCATCAGTTAACTTGCTTCCGTTTTGATCGGTGACATGGAAAACTGTCCCATCAAAGCAAAAGATCAGTACTTAGAGCATAAATCGAAATCCCAAGACTAAAGTGCGCTGCCGTTGGGCGCACTTCAGCTTGGAAAAAAAACAGAGAGCGCATTATAGAGAAAGTAAAAGACAGAAGAACTACTTACCATCCATGAACCACTTGCCATCAGAGGAAATGTAGGCCTTTTGAATTGAAAGGTTCAGATCAGTTAAAACTTGTACGGCATCCAAAAGAATGCCATGCCTTCTGGCGCTATCAACCTGTGCATTTCAGAAAACCGGATATGACTTGAGTATTTGGATTTATATGAAAACTAGGTTTCCTGTTTCTGGAAGAAATTCATTCCGTAATGGAAAGGGTCTCCACCAGAAAGTTACCTTGACCAGAGTTGCTGTGCGGCAAACGGCATTGTCGATGACAACCCTGTTTATGTAATGATAAGGTCAAAATCAGTACTCGGTAAAATTACGTCGTCCGGGATTTAAAATTTGTAATTCAAACTCAATCGTTAGAATATATAGCAAAGAAAAATAACAATTCTGAAAAGGAAGAAGGACGTTCTGGAAGAGGCCAGAGATAAGAAAAGTCAAGAAAATGTTTAAAAATCGGTATTCTGACCGAACGATTTATGAAGTAGGTGGGAATTAGAAAATTTTTCAAACCGAAGTTATTCAGCTTTTGCCACTATCATTACGAAATTGAATCCTAGAGATTATACTATTTCGGGTAAACGAAAAATGACGGAATCATGGATCAGAGCATAAAAGCAGGATTTGCTTGTTTAACACAAGGAGGTAAGAATTTTTAAATTTAAGCTACGTTCAGCATTCCTAATGTAAATCTGAACTCCAAGTTTTGATAGCTGGATTAACAAAGTGAGGGGAGAATATCAGCGGGTCCTATGAACATTGGAAAAACAACACGGACCAAACAAATTGGTTGAAATCGGAAACACAGAAAACCACAAGTCAGATGGTTGTAACACACAGATTTGTAGCCTCATAAACCTGAACTGAAAAGAAATGGGTAAAATATAAAAAAGAAAAAGAAAAGAAGGATAGTAGGCAGACCTGGGTGTGCTCATCCGGAAAACAAGTTTTTCGTATTCGTCCGTGCAGGACCAGTCCCTACCCACAGTGCTTTGCAACATAGTTCCGTCGTGGCTTCAGAAAGAGTAAATGTCAGGGGAAAGAGGAACCGCTGTAAGAACGGCCCTGGAAACGATGAGTGAGAGGAAGAGAAGCCTCGGCTTCGTCCTTGTGAAGTGCGAATGAGTAACCACGCTCTCTTCACTCTCTTTCCAAGCGCAAAGCACGCCTTGTTCTTGACTCTTTGCCTCTTGCACCGTTTATGCGTGTCTGTGGGGATGTGTGTATTTATATATCATGAAATAATTATTATGGAATTTATCATTATTATATTATTTAGAAACCACGCCATTTCGGAAAACGGGAGGGGTGTTATGGAGCATTGTCACATGGCGTGACCAGCGCCTGGCCAACGACCCTTTACTACTGTTGGACCCCACCTACGACTTGGACATCGGGTCAACCCTCCACAACGGTACGTGTCATCCGTCCCACCAATAACAGTGGCTTACGATCCAGCTGGGGACCACGTCAGATCTGGGCATGGTTTCTTTGCGTGCGTTGGACTCAGAGATGCAGAGGATGTGCCACATGTATAGTGGGCCCAATTCGAACATGACGTCCGCACGTGACAACGCCGCTCGGATCGGCTTTTCCTCCGTCACTGGTTGGAGCCGCTTATCTTGTACTTGTCACTCACCCTCTCTCTCTCTCTCCTTCTTTGTGTGTGTATATTTATGCTAATTCTGATCGTACCCTTTACCTTGTTTTCTTTTCGGTAAAATTTTTTTTATACCTAGATAAATGGATCGTGATCTATGGGTTATCTAAAGCGATCCTATGCTTTTCACCTTATATCCCTTTCTCCCGCCAATCCCCCCCTCCCTTTCCCACCGGCTGTTCCAGAAAGAGCCTGGAGGTGGGACCCACAGGGGTCGGATGCCCACATGGGAGGGTGTCAGAGAACACGTTTCCCTGTTTGGGGATAGCACTGTGCCGTCAGGGGTCCTGGGTCCTGCGTGGCAAGCCCACGACTCCCCAGCACAATAACGAACCGGGGTTTGGTGGGTGGGTTAGGTCAGCGGAGGAGGGGAGGCGGGTTGAAATTTGAAGGCGCGGCGGGAGACATGATTCCCTCCAAAGGGGGACGGGTGGTGGGGAGCCACGTCATCACGGGCAATTCCTTGTAAAGTAGACGGGCTGGGGGTGGGGCCCATCCTTTGCCACTCGCCCTCCAGCTACGAGGCCTTTTGCGTTCCCCGAGGGGAGGGCGGCCAACTTGTGGGAACCAGGCCTGCGTGACAGCTCTCACACATCCGAGTCCATCGCAATTGCCGCCTTTTTCCTGGGTGTTGCGGCAGCTACTTTTTGACCCTTTCAGGCTTCGCCTCGTCTCTTCCCCACTTGTCTCTGACCCCACCGGATTTTAAGCAACTGTGCCCATATTTCCATGCTCCCTCCTGTCCTCTCCTAATATCCTCTTTTAACATCATAGATATGGGTACTTCAGTTGAGAGAGAGGGAAGCAGATGACACACATCTTCTTACTTCATATTTGACCCCGCATCCTTGATAATTTTATGGGTTACAGCTTCCGAAATAATTTTATGAATTAGAAGTAAAATAGCATAACGAACTACCTGAAAAAAAAACAGATAACAAGGTTGCAGTTGCAAACGGTTATTGGCAGTTCAAGAAGCTGTTGTGATTTATCACTGCTTGACCGACTAATGCTCGTTACAGTTGTTAGAATCGTAGCATGCTCCCAAAATTTATATTCTGATTGCGTCCAATCGAACGGGGATTTCATCAACAACCCCAGTGATGGCATTTATTATCATGGTGACTCCTATACTTTTGATACTGCAGTTTGTGACGGCATTCTAATAAATTAAGGTTTATTTTTGAAGGTTTTATGATGTGTCTGGATCATAAAAATTGGTTTATTGCGGATTCATGAGGCTGTTTAATGGGGTATAAAAGAGTATGAGATTATGGAGTAAAGAAGTTTACTCTGACCTCAGACTCAGTGGAAACTATCGGCTTCCTCCAGAAGGAGGTATCAAATTTTCATGAGGAACGTAGCATGATTAGCGAGATAAAAATGATGTTCCAGCGGGACTGGGATGTCAGTTTGAAAATTATCGAGAGAGATGCAAATAAGGCTTCTTATTGTATGGCAAATAATGCACTTAGTAGTACTCTTGGACACCACATCCTTAATGGACCCTCTATAGTTGCTTTTCTCTTTTTTGTATTTATCTTGTCTTTTTGTTTTATTTTCATTTGTATAAAAAAAAAGCGAGTTGCCACGTATTAATATGATTTTTTCCTCCCGTGCATTTGGTTCACCTTGTTCTGTTTGTTAAACCACTAATAGGTAAAATATTGCATAACTCCCATTTGGTTAGGCTTCCCTTGAAACGCACCCTTTCTTCATTATTTGCCGGACTTGAGGCATTCACAGGTCACGATATAATAGCCGGTCAAAGCAACCACGTCCGATGGAAAATCATCTTTATTTGTGAGCCCTAATAAAATATGACTAATTAGCCGTTAATAATTAGGGTGCGTGGGCAGATATGGACCAAGCCATCGCATGCTAGGCCCATGCAGTGTCTCTGGTTGTCTCCAAAAGCGAGCTGAAATCTAAATTTGCCCACTCATGCATCGGATTATACCCACAGCCAAGTGTTGCATCCTTTCATATAATCGTTGTGCTTCACCTTCACTTTGTTGTAATTAACTAATGGGAGAGGTGACCCTTGTCTTTGGGATGGCTGGACAAACATCATCATGCTGTGCGACGACTCACAGGTTAATTAATCCAAAACACCAACAATTGAACAACTTCAACAGGGCACTCTGTTTTGGATGGGATTTAGGCTTTTACTTTTCCTAAATGTATGCATCCTCTTACTTGAAGCAATCTTATTAAAAGCACTTTGGGATACTAACTCTATGTATCTCTCCCAGCAAAAATTTAAATGTTGATTTATCATGTTATGTGTTATAAAATTATATATAAATGTGGATATCCATAAAATCCTTTGGATTCCACTTAGGATCCTCTCCCTTTAAATGCCAAATCCCATAACCTCCCACCCCTTATTATTCCCATACTTAATGTCATAAAGATCATAACCTCCTATTCCTTTATGTTGTATCATAATATGGGTTAACTCTTTTGTTTATGGCATTGTAACTCTTGGAAGGGTTTAGTGCCTATAAATAGGATTGTAAAGCAAATGGTTAGATGTACTTGGAATCATATGGAATGAGATATGATCTCTTGCTTCTTCTCTCAATTTCCTCTTCTACTATTCTCTTCTTCTACTTTCCAACTATTTTATTTTATAACACTTCATATGTTTACATTTTTTT
This sequence comes from Vachellia pachyceras, assembly GCA_025593235.1. Taxonomy (NCBI): domain Eukaryota; kingdom Viridiplantae; phylum Streptophyta; class Magnoliopsida; order Fabales; family Fabaceae; genus Vachellia; species Vachellia pachyceras. The sequence continues at coordinate 37,985 of JANTPZ010153630.1, read as the reverse complement.
TAAACACAGTTTAAGATATTGATTAATTTTTAAGATAAAACAAAATAATATACCACAATTTGCATTTATAAGATCTTAACAATTGGGTTATTATTATAACCAAACTATGGTATTATAATAATGGCCACTTGGCTTATTATATGATCCCATCAGGCATCAGTATTTATTGATAATTTAAACAAGATTACGAATATGGAGATTCAAAAACCTCAGACAAATATTACTGTTTTTTCCATTTCAAATAATATATTTTAGACAACAAAGTGTATTGTATGTTATATTTTTCTCCATTAATTCTCTTGAGTCTTCTCTATCTGTCTCCTCAAATTAACAAAAAAAATATTTTTAAAAATTTTAAATAATTACTATATAATAAAATTTTCCATTATAAATTAATTTATTCAAAAGTGCCTAAAATTTGTTTAAGGATCCACATGCAATATATTTTTTTAACATGTGGGACTCTTTTTTTAGTTGTGCATAACATTATATGTAAAATGCGAAACATCTACACATAATGGGTCTTCGGGCATTTCTGGATAACAATTTTTGCAAATGAAGAGGATTGAGCAGATGAAGAGGATGAAGCAGCAACAAAAGGGACATATCTATCCGATCGAGAAGCAGGGAGAGCACTGTTTGGTATTGAGTACTTCAAGAGGACGAAGAAAGAGACGACGCGGTTGTTTTTGGACAGGCTTGGCAATTTCTTTTGAGGATGGAATCTGTTCTTTAGGTGATGTCTGCCACTTTATGACTTGGGAGTCAAAAAGTGAGGTTAATGAATGTGGGTGTCGGTGCCCGTGAACATCATGTAATTTCCAGGAAGGATGGATAGTCTCCATCACCAAAAGAGTGTAACTTCATGACTTGGTGTGAGTAACAGATGAACTTTGAGTTAATTTCACAGTAAAAACGGTTAGGAAGAGCGCAGCGGATATTCTTCCTCCAAGAGTCTATAAAAAATATATATATGGTAAAACTTAAATGGTAGAAGAGACACAAAAATTATTAAGTGTGTTTGAAAATTCCGTTAGGAGAACAATTACAGATTCTAAGGTAAATATGTAAGAGGAGTTCTGTCTCAGCTTAAGTGGGAATGCATTTTGGGTTCTCCAAACACATCCAATTCAAGGTTAAAAACTCATCAATTCAAGGTTAAAAACTACGGGGTCACCCAGACCAAAGAAAATCAGATTTACTATAATTCCAATAAGGTTACATGAAAGTTACAATCAGATTCATAAACACATACAAACCAACCAGCCAAACAACTAAAGCTACAAACTTACAATAGGTAATAAAAAACCTGAAAATACTTCGAAAATAGAACTCCAAGTGAGTTCAATATCTCTCACATTAGTTAACGAATAGAAGATCCCACCGTTCAGGATGACACATTGTAAGCTGCGAACCTGCTACTAAAATCTCAACCCGATCCAACGGTTAACAAATGCGTAAACTCTATTTTACTGAATCTGTCTGGTAAATCTGTGAAATTTATTCTCTCTTCTTCTCTCTCAAATGGCTATCTTTTTCTAAATAACACATTTTCCCCTTTATGATCTACTCTGCCTTCTCTGCACTTATAAAAATGAGACACAGGTGAGCTTCAACCATTTGACTTTTCTCCACCTAGGAAGGGAACAGAAATTTCAACTCGTTCACTCAGAAACTACAGCGAGATTTCCTTTGTTTCGATAAAAGATTACGTGTCTTTGGATTACCATCTTCGTTTTTCACTGAGAATTGCAGAATAGTCATTCAGTTCAGCTACGTTCCCATTCGGAGAGCGTGGAAGATTCCGGGTTGATTGATGAGGAGAAAAGGGAAGTTTCAACTTCATTACCTTTTTATGACTTGGGAGTTTCAACACTACAGAACAGTGCCAACTTGGAACACTCATCACTGGGAAGTTAACAAGAGAGGGTTCTACAGTACAAACTTCAACGAGCATGTTCAATTCAGGAGCTACACACTCCATGGTTCCTACTGTATCTCAAAAGTATTTTTCAAAATCGCCTGATGCCATAAAATATTTTCTGTGCAATTTTACTTTTAAAATATTAATGCTACCAAAATTTAATTATACTCCACAAGTGTACGTATCGTGAAAATAATACAAGGTAAATCAAAATCGATCCTACAGAGACTCAATTTAATATGTAAATAGGTACTAAAAATTTAAATATTGTTTAAGTTAAACATATCAAAATGCGAATAATAAAAATTTTAATGTGATAGAAAATATTAATTGATACAAGCAACTAATATTTTTTGTGCAATTTTACTTTTAAAATTGCTTCAAACATTTTTAAGCAATAAAATTCACCACGGGTCTCATTTTATCTCTCTTTGGATCGTTAGTTAATGTAATTTCATTCCTTGTTGAAGAAATGATTGAAGCTCCCATAAAATAAATTCCTATCGTCATTTTCTTCTCTCTCACACAACAATGTGCATTATATTCACATGATGGGGATTAATAAGCAAGTCACTGTAATTTTATCTCGTTTCTATTTTAGTTATTATAATTTTTTATTAAGCTTTTATAATTTTCTCAATTATAAGTTTGATCCATTTACTCATGATTTGTTTATCTGAAAAAAATATTATGTTAATATAGCTAATAACGTGATGCTCACTCAGAATACATATGGCTCATAATTTCATATTTTCTTATTATATGAATATATTTCTTTTAAAACTGAGACATGAATGTTTTGAGTTTTAATTTTCTCCCTCCAACTAGCCAGAATTTTGATGCCTCACTTTTTTTTTAAAAAAAAAAAGATAAGGCAAAGGCAAAGACATGCAAACAACTTTTAAATTTTTAAAAGTTGACCTTAAAAGTTTATAATTTTTTTTGTTACAATGGTTGGTAAATAATATAACATTTGTTACTATATAATTTTAAATATATAGACAGATAATTTTATTATTATTAATTAATTCATCATTTTAGTAAAAGTAATAGAAATGGGCGTCTATTGTCAAATTTTTTAAATTTGAAAATAAAATGTGAGCATAGATTAAGGCAGGGTTGCATGGATTAATATGTATAGTAGCTTCTATTAAAAAAATTAATTAAAAATGGACTAACTAATTCGATCAACTATATAATTATATGAACTAAAAAGAAAGCAAAATGATGATTAAAAGTGGAATAAGTCCGACTTTATTATTTTAAGATGCCTTTTTGGAACGCAAACGTGTTGCCATTCCATTCTAAGCTATCCAACCAAAGCAACTCATCATCATGGATATATATAGTGACGGAGCAACTTAAATACACGTGCGGTGTGTCTAGGAACGCGGTGGAGAAGTACTTTTACGTAAGTCGGGGTAAATATATGAATGGATTATCTCATTTTACAAAAAATACTGTTAAACGTACTTTTAAGTCTTCATGATATGTCGTCCAACAGCATCATGAACACAGAGGAATATGAAAATGTACATGACTGTGAGATTCTTATGTTTAGAAGACTGAGACTAGCATCCCAGAGTACGTTTTGATCCATGGACTGGGCTATTAATTAATGGAGGATGCGGATGATGGATGCGTGGGCCCTCCAACACGGAGTCTATCAGGTCGGGCCCCACTAATAGTTGCATCCACGCGAGACATGGACCCAGCCTCACCACAGCAGCAGCATACAGGACCGGTCCAAGCTCAAACGAGAGGAAGAACATAAGAGGTTTGTTTGGGATGATGGACAGAGATTCCGAAGTAAATATATGAGAGAAATTTTATTTCGGTAAATGTGAAAATGGATGTTTGCCTCCCCAAACAAGCCCAAGATTAATAATGGAATCAAGCAACGCTTAGCTTGGTAAGAAGAAAACAATCTTTCTTTAAAAAAAACTAAAGAAATAAAATGCTTTTCACCGTAAAAAATAAATAAAATTAAGGTTGTTTTTCACTTTATTCCTCATTCCTTCTTGACAATAACTTAAAGTGCCTCAATTAAACCCTAATGGCCTGATCTAAAACCACCATGTTGTCCTATTGAAGTTGAAGTCAGGCTCATATTTTAATGCCCATCATAGATGTCTTTATTTTCTTAAAGGGGAAAAAAAGCATTTACCATTACATATTTGATCCCAATAGCTAGCACTATAATTATTTAAGCAAGAGATGTGATTTAACTTTAAGTTAACACATAAAATGGCTTTAGCTGTACAATCTTTGTTTGGGACTTAACCTGACTCAAAGCTAACTGAACTTGATTACTTCATGCATTTGAATTTTTGACTCCTTTGGAAAACAAAATATATTATTATGTATGTAGACGAATGCCTTAATGGAGGATATATAATTTGGTCAGCAAATTAAAATATTTTTTAATATTAGATAACATTTTTATATATTTTGAAAATAAAAAAGAAGCACACTATTTCAATTAGATTCTACAACAGTTGGAATACTATACTTTAAATGAGATGAAGTGGGGTTATGGTTCTTTTAAGGGAAGAGTTAGGCGTTGGCTTTTTGGTTAGCAAAATTGGATCAGAACTTACTTTGCAAAATGTGACAAAATAAAAGAATTTGAGGCTTTATGGTGCAACCCAGATCCAAGAGTGCAAAACTTTTCATCCTTTTGGATTTCTCTTCATCTTCATCATTAAATTAATATTCATTGTTATTTTTTTTTAAAAAAAAGAAAGATTAACTCTTAAGTAATCACTACTACTTTTGGTAATTGTACGTGAATGCACAACAAAACATGCCAGTTTAAGTATAAGCTTTCTTGGTGCATCAACGTCTCCTTGTTTTTTTTTTCCTTTTGAAAAATCGGTCAAAAGTTTGTAATTAAAAATTGTTTTGGTTAGAAGAATGTGAATTTGAATGCTATGCTTTCAATGTATGAAACTGCCCATTCCTTTTTGTATAAGAACATATCAAATTATTATAGCCAGAAAAAAATTTAATTATGGATTTTCCATCAATTTTTCTTTTTTCTAATTATTACAATTTCAGTATTCACAAATCCAATAATATATATACATATTATTAGATTATATAAATTTATAAGTTAGAAAAATTAATTTATAGAAAATGATAAATATAAATATTTGGAAGTAATTTATTTAGTTTCTTAATGTTCCCAAATTAGTCAGCCTAAATGTACTGTTTTTAATTAACATACATAAAAAAAGAAAAACAGTTAATTTTTTTAATCTTTTTTCAAGTTTAGCCTTCTTCGTGCCTAATTTGTAATAGTAGAAGCTAATTTTACTACGTGATTTACAGTCTACGAAATAACTATGTGAGAGAAATTTTATCTCGACTTACATAAATATAACCTTTATACATTAATGCAAAGCATGCCTTTTATATTACTAATGGTGAAGGTAAGTAACTTAGATAAAGCCAAACCTTGCAAACTTCAGGTGCCTAAACATAAAAAATTGGAAAACAATTAGTAAAAACTCTTTATTTAAAAATCCTATGGACTAAAAAGATCTAATATATTTCTATACATAGAAGGTATAGGTGCTTTTTAAAATTTTGTAATTTAGATTATTCTTACCGATAAAATTTTTAACATTAGAAAGAATACTTCACATCATGTCGCTTAAAAGTTACCAGTATTGTATCTTCCTCGGTGCTCTCAGAATGACCAAAATATAAATATCATTCTATGTTTTACATCATACATCTAAATATTTTAAATGTGGATTTAATAATTAAAATATAATTACATTTGACATTGAATAATTTTAAAATAAAAACCTGAGATATCAAAACCGTTCTAATCGTGTATATATTATAATTTATTATTTTGGTCAAATGTCTTCTTCTTGTCTTGTCCACAGACATTTAACCAGGAAAAAGTTTTGTAAATCATACTTCATGTGTTTACATTTTTTAAACACATTTTGTAAGATATTGATTAATTTTTAAGATAAAACAAAATAAATATGCGACAATTTACATTTATAAGGGGTTATTATTATAACCAAACAATTGTATTATAACAATGGCCACTTGGCTTATTATATGATCACATCAGGAATATGTAACACCCCAAAATTCTACTAAAATGTTTAATGAAATCCTCTATATATGGATAAATGAGGATTTTCAATAACAATTCATTAAAACATATCATCCATCCAGTCAAAATACGTATTACTAATATCAGTTCAAAACCTCCCAAAATATTAGAGTAAATAGAAATAACATTCGAAAGTCTTAGAGTCATGGTAATTTAAAATATAGTATATGCCAACGACACAAGAGAGCTAACAAGGCTCATTCCATATGTGCCTTCCCTTGCTGCCTACTAGAACAATCACCTGAAAAATGTTAATATAACGAGTGAGATTCCATGCTCCAGTAACTACTGAAAGTTTCTACCATACACAAGCAAACGACATACAACTAAAAGGAAGAACTGAGTTACAAATACTTTCGTATATATAAAGTCATCATATAAACAATTTTCATATTTTTCATAGTTTTTAACTCACAATCATCATCATAAATAATGTATAATTATGCAATATGTAACCACCCTTATAACATCGTCCATCCTTATTCCGTTGACTGGAACCATAGGCTAACACGTAGTCTAACAGAAACTTATCTATGTAACTGGATTGTCTTAGGCTCACAATTTTCTTAAGATACACTCGGTAAAGGTATAGAGCTCAAATCTGGATTATGGCTCCCCTCCTCAAAAGAAAACCAAGGAGGAATCACATATCCCCGAATTCCAATGCAATCCTAGCCAAAGAAAAAACACAGGTAAAGGGGCCCTATAAATGTTATCCACTATGCACCGAGTGATGGCTTATCACGTGATAAAAACCTCATCATACATATTTCTCCTACATACTCCAACCCAATCACATTGCAAGCGCTATGACAATTATAAAAATTTTCAAGCCAAAGTATATTGAAAACTTTAAATAGTTACATTTATATAATTAAGTCCAAAAATACATAAACATAGTTCAATCACAATTTAATCATATGCGGTTCATAAGTATATGGAAGAATATTTAGAGTTACCTACACTTTGTAACTTACAGGAAAGCACACAAAAGTTACTCCAATGTTCTTAATGAGAGTCTACAAAATCATACACAATAATTTCTATCAATAGAGTAATCAACATATTCTAAAAGTTGCTTCTAAGATACTCTAAATACTTAAAACTACCCTATACACCCAAATATTAGTCAAATATATAAACTATCTTATTTATTCATATGATATAAAAGTATATTTTTTTATAAGTTATATTCTTTTTTTTTATTTTTATATAATGTTTGAGAGGAAATAATAACAATGGTAGTTGTAATATTTATACTATTATTATAAACTTTCAATTTAAATAATTTAAATGTAATATATTATTACATACATATTAAAAAACACATATAATAATATATATTACTATATAATTTTATTTCTAATATATATTATTCTATATATATTTTTGATATGTATATATTATTATATAATATATTAATATATATAGAGACACGTAAGCTATGTCACAACGTGGCTTTCTATTTATTTTTTCTTATTATTATATTATATTTTATATATATTTATCTCATCACTCACCTCACTTACACCTATACACACACATACATGTATGCACAGCTCATATCCACACGCATTTTCACCTTTTGAATCATTATTTTTTATTTTTTTTAAAAAAACAGAAATAGAGCACATATATGCACCTTTATATATTATTTATATATATTCCTTTTTTTTCTACCTACCCATACCTCCTGACGCACACAAACGCACATCAATATATATAAAAATTTTCTTTTTTCTAAGGTCAAATAAATAATAAGGAAATGATAAAAAAAAGGAAATAATAATAAAAAGCACCAACACAGTAGCCAAACATACACATACCATCCTAGCTTTGCTTCTCTTTTCACGCATACACATATAGCCATGTTTATATATTTTTGTTTTAAAAAAATCAATAAATAATAAAGAAGACTTTGGATGGGATAAGACTTGGTATTTTTTGTATGATATTTGGAGAAGGAAAAATGAGAGAGACAGGAAGGAAGAGCACCTTCGGAGTCTTTACAACATTTTCTAACTAATTAAATACTTAAAGAACAACTAACTATAAACACAAAATAAGATGTTACGGCATAATTTAAACAAAATGACAAATATTGAGATTGGAAAGACCTCCATATTAGTCAATGAAATCAGACAAATATTACTTTTTTCTCCTTTCAAATAATATATTTTAGACAACAAAGCTTATTGTTTGTCATATTTTTCTCTATTAATTCTCTTGACTCTTTTCTATCTGTCTCTTCAAATTAACCAAAAAAATTAAATATTTTTAAATGTTTTAAATAATTACTATATAATAAAATTTTGAAAAATTTCCATTATAAATTAACTTATTCAAAAGTGCCTAAAATGTGTTTAAGGATCCACATGCAATATATTTTTTTAGCATGTGCGACTTTTTTTTTTAGCTGTACATAATATTATATGTAAAATGGAAAACATCTACATATAATGGGTCTCCGGGCATTTTTGGATAACAAATTTTGCAACCCAGATATTCTTTAGCGATTTTTCAAAATTAAATTTAGTAAAGATTAAAGTTAAAAGTGTGCTGCCCTGTATCCAAACAATTACAGTGCTCTGCGAACCTCACAAGATTTAGTATTTTTAATTTACTCCAACATACAGTTGAAGTATGGAATTATTTTTAAAAATGACTAATAATTTGAGAAAAAATTAGAACACTTTAGAAAGAGTCATAACCATAACTAATCAAAGAGTTGATTCGAAGAATAGAAATAACATCTGAATATTTATGTTTTTTGTTTTTTTATAATATTTTATTATAGATTCTTTGTACCAGAGAGAGGGGGGAGCTTACATGGCGGAGTTCTGGAGGTGTCCATTCTCAAAGTAGTGTATCCATTTCATCAGACTTGAATTTTTTAAACGAAGGAAGCAGTTGTTGCTCTTCATCATCTTGACGCCCATTCTTTTTCCTCTCCATTTCCATTTTCTCAACATATTTTTGAACTTCTGAGACATAAACTGGGTGCACGCCATGTTCAGCAGTGAATTGAAAGCGAAACATTATGTTAGTGGACAACTGTACATTTCTTCTTCTCGCTTCATGCATTAGAATTTCACAGATCGGGCGCCCATTCCATATGTAAACATGATCAGATTTCATCTCTGGAAAACCAAAAGTTACATAGGGACTTGCCACGTCAAGACCATCCAAGCGGCATATTGTGCAATCCAATTTGACTGCATTAATTTTTGAGTGAAATGAAATTGGGGCGCAGAGAAAGATATGAGGCAAGTCCGAAATTTGAGGTAGTTCGACGGTCACGAAGTTTTTTGCTCCCCTGTATTTGAACCACTTTGGTACTTTGCTTCCGGGGACAATAATCCTAAGATTAGCATCATTGGATTTTGTATTTTTATGCAATATAGAATAAATCATATGATAGGCAGTCTCCATGACATTGTGAAGTGCTTGTTCATTCAATTGCACACAATTCATGAATGACAAGCTTTTTGGGCCACCACTTAATGGCCTCCAAGATGGCACAATTTCCAATGACTTGCAATTATCAGCATCTATCCATAAAAGGGACTGTGGTAGTTCTGGTAAAGAGCGAAGCCTGGAACAATTCGATACGTCAAGTCCTTCCAACCGTAAAAGATGTTTAATATTGTTGGGGAGTTCAATTATGCTACAACAATTGCTCAGCTCCACCAATTTTAAAGACAACATAGCACCAAATACGATATGCAGCTTCGAATCATCAACGATTTCACAGTTGCAAAGCCGAAGATCTGTCAAATTTGTCAAGCAAGATAATTGGTTTGGAAGGTCCACAAGTCTTGAGTCATCAATTTCGAGCAATTGCAATTTACTTGAACGCCCGACAGACGAGTGCAAGATTTCAATTCCTGTATTACATAACCGCAATTCTCTCAGTTCATCAGATGACACTGAGAACTCCTTCAGATTCCTGCACCCTGTTACCTCAATTTGCTGTAGAGATCTTAAATGAACACTTTTCAAACTCCTAAGATTCTTGCACCAAAATAAGAACAACTTAACAAGTGAGTGCAAAGACAAAATTGAGGGATGAACATCACACAAACTTTCACAATGATTAAGTAATACTACTTTGAGATTCAAGCATTTAGATAAATTCGGCAGCTCCTCCAGTTGTGTGGAACAACTAAGGTTTATCTCTTCTAAACTTGCAAAATCCTATAACAATAGAGATAGAAAATTAATTGAGATCATAAAGAAATTTAAATTAAATGAAAAACATGAAACACACATAAGTTCATGCATACCTGCACTCCGTCCCAGAGCTTTCGGAGGCGGCTATGGGGCATGTAAAGCTTGACAAGTTTTTCAGGACAAAAAGTAGATGGCAAAGATTTAAGTGGGAATCCGTACCACTCCAAATACCTCATTTTATTAGGATAGTAATTGAGACCTTTTGGAAGGTGCACATGACTTGAGCCATGGTTGCTAGGAGAATAAAATCTGAGATATCTTACATTTGGCATCTTTCTGAAAATGTTGGCTTTCAAATTTATATCTTTGATTTGAGAAACATTCAACTTTATGCCTTCAACCTTTTTAGATCGCTTGAAAAAAGAAAAGAAACACAGTTCGTAAATCATCATATCGTATATTGCATTTATATTATTCAAGAACTTATCTATCATACAAAAAAAATGTGGATTTCTTACCACATCATTAACCAAGACATCGTAGATTTCTTGAGAGTCCCATAATCGACTACGTCTTTCAGGTTCATCAATAGATTCCTCGCGAACTATTTGCAAACCCATCTCCTGTATCAAATCATGCATTTCTACACAATTACCATTATCCAAATTTATGAGAGCCTTGTCATGAAGTGTACTTATACCGAGAGCACCGGAGAAGCCAAAGCTATCTAACAAACTGATTACAGATTCAGTCAACTCTCCCTTCAAAAAGCATGCAATGTCTAGAAATATTTTCTTCTCTTCATGATCCAATCCTTCGTAACTCAATCTTAAAACATTTTGAATATCTTCGTGGGGACTCTTCTCAAGTTTTCTCATAGCGCTCTCCCATACTTCTTCACTTCTACCACGAAGATATAAACCCAAAACTTTTAAAGCCAATGGAATTCCACTTGCATAAGCAACTGCCCTTTCTATTAGTTCTTTGTATCCCATATTAGGGTAGTCGGTTTTGAAGGCATTCAAGTTGAAAAGTCTATAGGCGTGATCCTCCTCTAATTCCTTAACTTGATGTATTAGATCAACTCCTCCGCTTATAAGCAAATGCTTGTCCCTTGTTGTGATGAGAATTTTACTTCCCAGACCAAAGCAATGATGTTTTCCAACCAAACCTTCTAATTGATCCACGGTACTCACATCATCAAGAACAACAAATACTTTCATACGCTTAAGCCTAGCCTCCACAAAAGTGCTTAAAGTATCAATGCGGATAACTTCCTCTAATAGACAAGAGAGAAACTTACAGCGTAATTCAGCAACTCCATTTTGAGACCTTTCCCTCACATTTCCCAAGAAGCAAGAATGTTCATAATGGGAAGAATATTTGAAAAATATAGTCTTGGCAACGGTTGATTTGCCGATACCCCCCATGCCCCATATTCCAACGGTCTCAGCGTCTGTCAGCAATAATTCAATCGCTGCGCAGTTGTCATCAATACCTACGAGCCCTTCTAATTCATGGGGTGGGTACTTTTGAGACAAATTCTGCAATATGTTTTGGACAATCTTTTGAATCATTTCAGCTTCATCTCTAACATATGCGTAAATGAAAGAAAAATAGGAAAGGCACATTTTAGCCCAAAATAATATATTTATGAAGGAGAAAAGATAAACGATAAATAAAACGGGGATAAATTGAATAGTGTGCGTGTGTGAGGAAGACAAAAATCTTGATCAGAAATTGACAAGGATATCCTAATAATTTGATCCATGACATAAATCACTACCAACCCCATCATTTGTGAATAGAAGAAAATTAATGAATTTACTAATTACCTGAATGTGTTAGATCGAGAGTCGTAACCTGCTACATCAGCAGCGTCCTTAAGAGCTTGTTTCCACATTTGTATCTTGTGGTGGGAAACCTTGAGATCTCTCTCATATGTCTCAAATGCTTGCTTGTAAGGGCCAGTCTGATGTCTCACATGAGAAGGCTCAACTTTATAGAAGACGGGGACAACAATCTGCCCTTGAACCCTTTTGTTGTAAAATTGCATTTGAACATCAGTGGATCTTCAAGCTCCTCTGCAACGTTGTGATCATACTATTGGCAGTAACATCTGCAAATAAAAAGAGTTGCAACATAACTCTTAGATTATAGGAAAATAATAACAATATTTAGAAAAATAACTAATCCGAGTCGTGCCCGAGGACACTGTCCTTAAGAGTTATTCCGCCATAAGTCGGCAACTCCCCAGGATTAAACGGACTCTTCTTGCCGGAGCAAGGTAACAGAACAACAGAAAATAAAGAGCAGG
>JANTPZ010153630.1:0-18211 GCA_025593235.1 Vachellia pachyceras | reverse complement strand
TTTTTCTTACTTTTTTACCTCGAAATCTGTAAAAGCTATAACTTCCCAAACATAAATCACATTTCAAAACCTAGATTTTACCTCGGAATCTGTAAAACTTAGGTTTCAAACCTAGCATCCAAACCAGCTGTTGTTCTCTTCAAATCCACCACCTACAAAATGGGACCTTTTGTGACCTCCCAATGCTTGGCCTGAACCGAAAGTTTTGTAGCAGATTGGGCACTCATGCTCCTTTGTTTTCTTTGACTTCTTCATTACTTGATTCTTGGTCTTCTTACTGCTCTTATTAGGCTTCTTAAAAGAAGAACAAGGAAAAGAATCAGAATCAGTACCGTCTGTGCTTTTCTCAGCACTAGCATATGATGATGATTCTGAGCCATGCGAGTCTTTCTTCTTGTAGACTTCATGATTAGGAAAGCTGGTTTTCTTCTTCTTGCAAGGAACTTGATAATCCAAATTTTTACCAACATATTCTTGTTTGGCACAGTTAAATGAATCATCAAACTTGTCTAGTTTTTTGGATTCATTGTTCCTGCTTCTGTTGCTGTTCATTATCTTCATCTTCCTCGGTTCATCAAAGACATCATTATAATCCTTAAATCCATACCCATGTTCCACTTTTGGTTGATTATTGAAAACATCGTTCCTGAGAACCCCATGAATTGAAACATTTGAATCTTCCATTTTGGAACCATATCTAGAATACCGAGAATCTGAAAACTTCACCTTCTTGTCCTTTCCCACCTCCTTCACAATCTCATCAGAAGCGTTACTATAAACAGAGTTCTTAACCTTGTTCTGACCATCATTTATACCAATTTTGGCGTCAGCAGAGTGTGATTTGGCTTTGGCCTCTACAATTGCAGAATAGTTATCAGAATTAGTAGACTCTTTGTCCAAATCAAAACGACCTTTATGGCTATAAATACCCTTAGACAACAATATCAAGCAAGTAGCCACCTCTTCTACTCTTACTTCTTGTTCAATCTCTGACACAGAAGAACAAGTTGGGTCATTATTACTTTTATTAAGGGTCACGAAGCTTGTTCTCTTCAAATCCTCTGGATCAGAAGTTTCAATATCAGATGGAGCATAATCCATCATTTCAGAAAATTTCTGCTTCTCTACTTTTTCACTAGTACTGTGACACGCCATGTGACCACATAGAGCTTTCAAAGAAGAAAACCCTTTCCCGCATTCTCTACAGAACTTCTCCTTATTATGATGTAAAGTGAAGAAGGGATGATTATGAACAGACCTCTTTGTATTTCTGGGAATCTTCTCTCTGAGCCCATAATAATCCTCTGATGAGCTTAATAAATCTCTCTTCTTCTTCCTCTTTCTTGAACCAGCAATGGCCTTGTTTCTAGAATGTTGTTGATTCATGTGTGTTCTAACGTGACCACCCAGAGACTTCCCACTAGGGAACCTCTTGTTGCAGAACCTGCACACGAACTTCCTCGTTTCCTCCATTGATTGATTCACTTGATGAATCTGATTCAATATAAATATATATAGTAGACACACACCCAGAAAACACAAGAAATAACAAGATCAGAAAACTATTGCAGGATTACCCATCTCAAAATCCTGCAAGGACAGCATATTTCATAATCATATTTCTCACTGAGGACAAAACTCAAATGGTTGACGTACAGAGCAACGGACAAAACTCAAAATCCAGATGGAGCTCATAAGAAACAGATGACGAAGTTTCATGCTTTTGGACCGGTGATCATCGGGAGGAGGAAGAAGAAGAAAAAGAAGAAGGGAATCACCAAAGTGTTCAGATGTGAGTGTGACAGTTCTTAAGTACAAGATCTGACCCACAAAAAGAGGACAGGCCCCTAAAATTTCGTCTTTTTTTTTAAAAAAAGTTCAAATCCAGAGAATGTATAGTGAGAGCTCAGAAATTTGGCGGGTGTGGGATTAAGTAAAGATCAAATTTTGAAGAAAAGGGTAGGCACTTAGCAGTGAAGAAAAATCAAAGGAGCTAAAGCAGAAGCCAAATAGCTTTCTCTTTAGTTTGTTGAGAATTCCATGCATGAAGGGTAAGGAAAGGATTAAGAAAAGGGCAAACAACGATTGGTCACACGTGTGCTCCCTTGACAATCCTTAGCTGTAGAATTTTAGATAAGAACATGATTGGACAATGTACTAAAAAAATTAAAAAAGGCTGAAAAATCCCTTATAGTAAAATTTATTGTTCAAAAGTAATTAAGAATCTGGTACAATTTTTTTTCATTTATATAATATACATTATTGAAGAAGGGTTGCCCACCTGAATTTTTAAACAAATTTTAGGTACATTAGATTTGGGTAATGAAACTTGTGAATGGGGTTTTTTTAGCAATTTTTCTAAAAAACAAAAAGCATGATTACATTTATTTCATTAATAAATAAAAACACATAAAATTCAGGAATTTTTTTTGAATTTTTCCAACTAAATAATTTATGAGTATTTTAAAAGGGTTTTTTTTATTTGCTGGTAAAATTTGTAGACCAGCAACAGCTTAATTTGGTAACACGTGTATGTTTATGGAAAGAGGGAATTAAATGTGAAATTCATTTGTCAAAATTAGGTAATAGACATAGACCAGAATTTGTGAAGTGCCTTAAAATTGGTTTGCTTCAAAGGTGTGATAATGATCAATGAAACAATTGAAAGGTCAAGAATCTCCAAACATTATTAATATTGTTTGGAGCTTCTCACCATTTGCTTGTCCCTTCTTGAAAATGATATTTCTTCATTCATGAATTCTGGTTCTTGCATGCATGCATCCATACATACACACACCTCATGACTCTACCTAATCATAATGTAAGTCATTTTAAGTAATTCATTAAAACCAAAAAAAATATAGTTCACTCATTAAATTTATCATAAATTGAAAAAATTTCAACTTTACCCATATTAAATTAGATTTTAAATTGGAGAGAAAAATATATGGAGTCACATTTAAACATTAATTATATGAAAAAATTGATAAATAAACATTAATTACCCATCAAATGACTTATATTGTAAATAATTGATTTCTTCTAAAAATTACTTATATTATGAAACAGAGGTAGAATCAAATTTTATTCAGTGATTCACTGATTTTAAGTGCCTTTATAAGTGCATTTTAAGTTTGGAGACATGTCATAACCCTGAAGAGTCTTCATAAGCCAACTCATCTAAATTATTTGGTATTAAAATGAATCAATTTATTATTGAGAAAACAAAGATTTTTTTTCGATAGTTTGAATAAAATAATTTTGATAAATTGCATGTCATATAATATTTGATAAATTTAAGTAAGCATCTACTTTAGGGAAAATTCACAAACAAAAAATCCCCTTGGATTCTGAGATTTCCATCAAGGTTACTTTAATAAGCAAAATGATATATTAGTCCGACGATATAAATTTGAGATTTTTTTTTACAAAAGGGGAAGGTAGGGGCAACAATGATGGGTGGACTTAGATGTATTTCACCGAGTTTAGCCGCGTCCTTTAACTTCTAAAAAGTTAGATAAATCAGTACTATATGATTTATTTTTCATAACTCATTTACTAATTTTGAATTGAAATTCTTTTTAAAAACATTAAAAATAAGTCTCATTTATCTTCTTAAAAAATAGTTTATACTCTGAGTCATAGTCCTGAGAAAGAGAAACAATGCTGATTGCTGAGTAATGAAACCAAGTCTTGATACACCCGTTTGTAGCCCTCCTCCCGATATAATACTTAATGGGGGTGTTTGGGAAAGCTTCTCAACACCTTAAAAGCACGTTTAACAGTGTTTTTTTGTAAAACGAGATAATTTTCTTCATACATTTACCTCGTAAATGGTAAAAGTACTTCTCCACCGCTTTACCAAACGGACCCCATATAATCCTATTAATATGTAATATTCTGATTTCAATACTTCATATATTTATGTAAGCACCAATTTTTCTTTTTCTAAACATTTAATCTATTTTTCTATTTTCAAGTTCAACTAATTACATGTATCTCTCATCTTTTTTTTTCACCCATCATCTCTCTTATCATCCTCATAAATAAAGACATGGTTAGGAAAAAAAAGTTATATTTTTTTTTGTGATAAAAGTTATATTTTTTTTACAGATCTATTGCTTTTACTTAATTTTAACTGATTCATGCTTGATTCACTGATTTGGGTAGTTATTATTTTAAAAATGGACAGAAGGAATAATACCAACGGATTGAATCCACCCATCTGAAATAGAAGAACGGTGGAAGGGATATGGAGAAATTGATGTATGTTCAGGTTATCAGGTTTGGAGAATCCGTAAAAGAAGGCGTTGGAATCTCACCAGCTTTTCAAGGTGCAGATTGTGTGCCATTGGTAATACGATAGAGAAGTATTTTTACGTAAGTCGAGACAAATATATGGAGGAGATTATCTCGTTTTGCGGAAAAACACTACTAAACGCACTTTTGGATATAAGTTAAGCGTTGTCAAACAAACACTATTAGTTAGAGATATTAATCAGATGTTAATCATACAATTAATTGAGATATTGTGACATGAATCCAGATGACAATTATGTCAATTCTATTAGATAACCCGGAGATAAAGGTAAAAAAACTTGTAAACTAAGGGATTTGATCAATTAAAATATAGATAAACTCGTCTTTAGATCTTTAATTATAAAATGTTTTATAAAACTTGATTAAACTTTTGCAACATAATCGTATTCTATTTAAAATACAAAACATAAGTTAATACATTTAAAAAACTTCTAATCCATCCCTCAAATAAATGAATACAACTTATCTTTAAATACGAAAATTTTCTAACTCTAATACAACTTAAAATGTTAAAAAAAACTATATGGTTAAACCTATTTTTGTTCCCTCAAGTTTACCCTAAATTGGGTTTTGATCCCTAAAGTTTAAAAGTGATGGTTTTGATTCTTTAAGTCCCCTCTGTCTAAAACCGTTAGTACATGTAGTTTTAAAAATATAAACCCGATGTCAAAACTGTTAATTTTCTTTATGCATCACTGATTCCCTTAATTATGCTGAAATGACTTAATAACTGGACAATATAATATGAAAATAATTCTTGTGCGATATGTTCATGTAATTTTAAGGACTTGAATGTTTAATGGCATTAATTAACATCGTTAAGTTTAGGGATTAAAACCAAAATTCATATAAAGTACAATGATCAAAACCAAAATCCATCAAATTATAAGGATTTAAACCAAAATTGATCAAAAGTTAGAGAACTTTTAAAATTATAAGAATTAACAGTTTTATACATAGTGATTTTGAGGGATCGAAACCTAAATTAAAGTAAAGTATAAAAAAAATATGTTTAACCCTCAAATATATTAGCACGATGTCATCCATTTAAATTAAATCAAGGATATCATCATAGTATTAGTGATAGCATATTAATATTATAATTGACACTCATATATTTAAAATAATATCCAAATAATAAACTACTACGGTATTCTAAGCATATTAAAATAATACAAAATATTTAAAAGTAGATCATATCTTCCTAATAATCAACTAAATGTAAAATAATCTCTTTTTAAAATAATAAAATTATATAGAAAAAAAATAAAACGACTTAATTGGAAATTCTCTTAAAAATATTCTTTTATTTATCATCTTTCATATGCGCCTCTTGACATAATTCCAAGCAAGAAATGTAAAATAATTTATATAGTTGGCCTGTGGATTCCTATCATATTGTGTGTTAGTTACCGTTTCTCTAAAGGATCAATTGTCATCAGTTTTAGGTTACAAGAGATGTTGAATCCCTCCCTATAATGGGTGAGGGTGACTTGAGTCTTCTCCTGGGGTGTTTCCTACCCCTTCTCTAATCTACTCTTTATTGCCATTTATTTTTGTTCCACTTTTTAAATGTTTTTTAATATTTTAGATTTTAAGATTATGGCATTTTAATATTTTATAAATAAAAATGGTGTTAGTTTACGGGTGGTTTGTAACATCCTAACCTTTATTTAGGAGTTAAATTGCGATTAAGATACTTGTTTTAATTTCAATTGTGTTTTCTGTCGTCTGGGGACTTTCGCCGCTGTAAACCATTGTCATCAATAAGATTTACTCTCGGACTTTGTTCACCGTGACCATCTTTCTTCAAAGCAGTGAAGTTGCTCTCGAAACACCTTCGTCACAGCTAACATTTGGTTTTGTCGGGGCCAACCTTCAATCATAGGAGAGTTCTCTCTTGTCTCGGGGCATGTTTGTCGTGATCAACTCCTTTTCGTATATGTGATGCATTGATGTATATTACCACTATTATAGAGCTCATCTTTTTGTTACACTTAATTGAGACTCTTGGTCATATACTTGTGTTAAAATACTATTAAAAGGCATACAGTAGCTATTACTGTAATGTTTGGTGGGTCCACTATATCGAATTGAGATTTTATGCAAGAATACATCTTATGTTGAACAAGATGACACTGAGCCGTCTATTCAATTTTTTGCATGGAATTTGAAAGTTGGTTTATTCAATTTATTTTTAATAGTTACATTTTAAAATGTTGTTTATTGAGTTAAGTAATGGAAAAATAACGGAAAAAGTACCTCGAAAATAGTGAATCACAGAAAGGTGATTCGAAATTTTAAATCCCTGACACATGCTAGTACCTCGCGCGTCTTTACCCAAGTTTAAAGGAAATGTCCTACTGCCCTTGAAACAACAGCCTTCAGTACCTCGCGCGTCTTCACCCAAGTTTAAAGGAAATGAAGTGACGGATTCGATTAAGTTCTTATCTGATTCGATTAAGTATTTCTAAACCATCGTATTATTGCACGGTTTAGAAAGCATATATTCTGAATCGATTAGCCTCATTATTTGAATCGAATCAGCCTCATTGTGAGAGTGGGAAAAACGGTTTATAAAGTTGAAAATTCAAAATGATGTAACTTCCTCATCTCAGATCCAAAATTGACAAATGACCTATCATTAAAAATCTCTTTGAGTCTAGTTTCGAATGGCATAAGTTTCACAGCCATTGGATTAGTATTTTGAGAGATATGATAAAAAACCAAACATGGGTCAGGAATACGTATATTCTAGAGATATATTCAGTTTTTTTGATGATATCTCTCAATCTAGATCTTCAATTGATATGAAACCTATTCCATTTGAAACTAGACTCAAAAGGATTTCCAATGATAGGTCATTTGTAAACTTTGGAGCTAAAATGAGGAAGTTACAGAATTTTGAATTTCAAGCTTTCTAAACCGTTTATAAAGAGTAGGGTCATTCGAATAAGCTTTTTTTCCATTCGAATAAACTTTCTAAACCGAATTTTCCCCCAACGGTTTAGAAAGTCCCCTTCAAAGGTGTAGAAAGTCCACTTTCTACACCGTTGGGGGAAAATTCGGTTTATAAAATTCATTCGAATGGAAAAAAAGCTCATTCGAATGAGTTTACTCCTTATAAACGGTTTAGAAAGCTTGAACTTCAAAATGCTGTAACTTGCTCATTTCAACTCCAAATTTGACAAATGACCTATCATTGGAAATCCCTTTGAGTCTACTTTCCAATGAAACAAATTTCAGAATTATATGATTTCTGATTTGAGAAATATTGGAAAAAAACCAAACATGTATCAGGAATACATATATTCCAGACATATGTTCAGTTTTTTGATAATATCTCTCAATACAGATCTTCAATTGATATGAAACCTATTCCATTTGAAACTAGACTCAAATAAATTTCCAATGATCGGTCATTTGTAAAATTTGGAGCTAAAATGAGGAAGTTACAGAATTTTGAAGTTCAACCTTTCTAAACCGTTTATAAAGAGTAGAGTCATTCGAATGAGCTTTTTTTCCATTCGAATAAACTTTCTAAACCGAATTTTCCCCCAACGGTTTAGAAAGTCCCCTCAAAGTCCAATTTCTACACCGTTGGGGGAAAATTCGGTTTAGAAAGTTCATTCGAATGGAAAAAAACTCATTCGAATGAGTTTACTCCTTACAAACGGTTTAGACAGCTTGAATTTTAAAATGCTGTAACTTGCTAATTTCAACTCCAAATTTGACAAATGACCTATCATTGGAATTATCTTTGAATCTACTTTCCAGTGAAACAAATTTCAGAATGATATGATTTCTTATTTGGGAGATATTGGAAAAAAACCAAACATGTATCAGGAATACATATATTCCAGACATATGTTCGGTTTTTTTGATGATATCTCTCAATCCAGATCTTCAATTGATATAAAACTTATTCCATTTAAAACTAGACTCAAAGGGCTTTCCAATGATAGGTCATTTGTAAAATTTGGAGCTAAAATGAGGAAGTTACAGAATTTTGAAGTTCAAGCTTTCTAAAATAACGGTTTAAAATAACATACTCACTTTATATGAAAACATCGGTTTAGAAAGTATAATTCGAATAAGTTCTTATAGCATTCGATTTTGCCACTGTAACGTACTCACTTTCTAAACCGTATACGGCAACGATGGTTTAGATAGTGTTATTCGAATAAGCTCTAATAACATTCGATTTTGCCACTGTAACGTACTCACTTTCTAAACCGTATAAGGATACGATGGTTTAGAGAGTCTAAGTCGACTAAGCTCTTATAGCATTCGATTTTGCCACTGTAACGTACTCACTTTCTAAACCGTATACGGTAACAACGGTTTAGAAAGTCTAATTCGAATAAGCTCTTATAGCATTCGATTTTGCCACTCGTCTTCTTGAACGTCCAAATTTGGAGATCTTACTCCGAATGACAGTGCAGCATCTTCACGTCTACGCCGTATTTTGCTAATATCGATTTAGCAGGACGACTTTCTACACCGTTTCTAATATATTCAGTTTAGAAGATGAGCCTAATGCCTTATCCGAATGCAACGTGGGCAGGCATTTCTAAACCGAGCTCACTTCGTTCGGCGTAGAATATGACATTTCTAGACCGTACGTGCTAAGTCCGGTGTAGAAAGGCTCCCGTAAGTGTGCGCGGAAAGGCTGCTGTTTCAGGGGCAGTGAGGACATTTCCTTTAAACTTGGGTAAAGACGCGCGAGATACTAGCATGTGTTAGGGATTTAAAACTTCGAATCACCTTTCTGAGATTCACTGTTTTCGAGGTTCTTTTTCCATCATTTTCCCTTTAAGTAATTGGTCTAAAAAGGCTGTTGTCAAGTGGTTCGGTCATTGCTATTATTCTTATTACCTTTTGCCAAACTCCTTTAAGCCTAAAAGGAGAGATTTGATAGATTTTGTACTATTATTTCATTTGTGGTCATTTAGTAAATTTGTTAGTATGCCTCTATAACCAACGATTAAGATACCGGACCGAATATATTCAAAGGTTAATGTATCATATTGAGGTTAATCCGGGTATTTCAATGACAATTTAAAATAAAATAATTTAAGTACCCTTATTTTCATAATATCTATCATTATAAGTTAACCACACATAAATTATATATGTGGATCTCTGAGATACAAATATAACACTCAAATTAATAGCAGGAGTGAATTAAAAATTTAATGATCAAATAAGTAATTTTCCTTAAAATATATAAAGCATTCATTCCTTTTCTTTTGTACGGGGTAATTGGGCTGAATGGTAAACCTTTTCGGATTCTATATTATGATGTTTTCAAGAAGAGAGTTGCATCATAAATAGAATTTTAAAATTAAGAAAAATAAGGAAATGATTTTTAGTGAGAAAATAATAATTAAAGTTTTTTATATAAATAGTATTAATTGACGATGTGATAAAACGATAGGGTAGCTTTTGTAAGCTATGATTACGAGTAACATATGATTTGTGATTATATATAAAGAGATAAGCATATTTTTTAGATGGAAAATAACGCAAGCAGCTAATTTGGTATGAATTTGATTCCCAGTGGTCTAAAACTAATACTAAAAAAATAAATAAACATTTTAGTTATATAAGGATTTTCCAATTTTATGTAATGTCCCAGGAGGGACATTATATGAGGATTTTTCTCATGTCTTAATTGTGGAATTGTTTTTGCGTGTGAGTCTATATATATATATATAACAAGTACTTGCATACCTAAAACCTTGTAGCCTAATAGTATGGTATCTCATAAATGGGAGGTCATGGGTTCAATCCCGTCATTGTAACCTCATTCTATTACACTACAAAAAAAATGTTGTATTCCTGTAGATTTTCCTACGGATTTCGGTTAAAAATCCGCAGGAAATAATTTTCCTGTGGATTTTCATCCGCAGGTATAAGGTTCGTAGAAATTTATTTTCCTGCTGATTTGGAATCCGTAGGAAAAATTCGCAAGAAAATCTGGAAAAATTTTAAAAAAATATCTTTTAATTTATGAACATTTTTCAGGAAAATTTTTTGCTTATTCTGATTGAGTTTGTTTTTGTAAATATATGAATATATGAAATTTTACAGGGAATGATATAACCAATAAGAAATAACTATATAGTTAAAAGATAACGCTTTGGATAAATGGAAAAAGGATAATTGTTGAAACATATACGTAAGGGAGCATCAAATTATTGTCATCATGCATCACAAGCTGAACCGATACATTAGGAATTGAATTGTGGCTTATATAATGTTACCACATTTCATCTCCTAATCCACATAAATGCTTACATAGCATTAATGATCAGAGTTTCATCATCTAAATTAATAACACCATTGGCCTTCTTCTTCAAAAGCTCCTCGTATCTCTTAATAACAGACTCTTCCTTGAGATAATCAATGAAGTAACACATGATAATCCACAAAAAAACCACCCAAAAGATATAAATCAGTAAGCAGCGATGTATAATGGATGACATTCAAAATGCCTGCATTTAAAATAAAAAGGACAGCACAATGGGATGAGGCAAAATGCTATTGTTAGACAATATGTTGAAGTTGAACAATTCTTTAGCAAGCACGCTTTCAAGGTGATTCAACAATTCTTTGGCTTGGCAAGAACCAAAATCAGGGTCTGCATCTTGATGATGCCACACCAATGCACTTTCCTTAATCTCAATATTGGATCCATCAGTTGCTTCTATGTATGACCTCATTATAGGTTCCACAACATTTTTCCAATCAAGGTCAGCAGATAGTTGACTTGTTTCCCAGAGGGAGGAACAGCTCCACCTGCAGATAACAAGGGGGAAAACACCTCAGCAAGTACATTTTTAGGGTGGTTGCAGAGGATAATGATAAAAAAGTATACATAATCTTCCAGCACTTAAATGACAAACCTTAAGAAGTACCCATGTTCAGCAGCAAGTCCCAGCAATTTACATGAAGCGAACCAATCACCCAACGAATCTCTTCCCCTCCCACTAACAATGAACACAGTGTTCTTGGGTTCATTACACAAAGTATTCAGAACGGATATGACTTCAGGGCTGGGGATTTTATTAATGGAAGATTGTGGTACAACGGTACCATCATAATCAAGAAATATGGCCCTTCTATTGGTTCTCCTGTATGCTGAAAGTCTGAAACAATGTGATCAACAGACAACTTCCTGAAACCAGGAGATAGAGAAACAACTCTGAACCCAAGGCCCAGACCAATTCCCCAGCACCTTTTGGTGTAATGATCTTTGCATGCTCTCTCCAAATCCTGCATAAAACTACGTGCCCAATAAGCCACATCATGGGAGCTGACATACCGATAGTGCTTCTCGTGCCGCAATTTCTTCTCCGAATCATGCATTGTGATTGCCGAATTCAAAGCTTCAGCAACATCTATATCCCAGGGGTTAACCCTAATTGCTCCACTTAAGGAAGGTGAACAGCCAATAAACTCTGACACAACAAGCATGCTCGTACGAGGATGGACATTTTTTCTACCCAATGCTTGATCCAGTTTTGAAGTTCCTTGTCTGCAAACAATGTATTTGTAAGGGACTAAGTTCATTCCATCCCTCACAGCATTGACAATACAACAGTCTGCTACAGCATAATAGGCACTCTTCTCAAAACGAGGTACAGGACGATCAATGAGAATAACTGGTTGATAATGATGTGAACCATAAGTATCATTGATCCTCTGGGTAATTACATATGCTCTAGAGCTAGTAGTTTCAAGCTGATGCCCTTAAAATGCTATTGTTAGACAAATCTAATGGCAGGTTCCCATGTTTACACTTAGCAGCAAATATTGAAAATCCTATGGCAACTAATTAATGGATATTCAGGATCATATTGGGAGAAAACAAGGTCTTTATATGCAAATTCCGCCATTAATTATTAATTGATTAATTAATACTACTCAAACAACTAAAATCCAACATTTTGAGCAGAATTAGGAAGTAAATCGCACATATCAGAATTTCCACAAACGACCAAACTGATAATGGAATAAATCCAACTTGAGCATTATAACAAACACTTGAAATGCAAGAGAAAAAATATATAGAAACTTAACAAACCTTTTCTTTTTCCAATCTATTAATTCACTCCGAGGTGCATATAGCTTTGCAGCTTGCTCTTCTGCCTCTGTATCATTTACAACACCTCGGCATCTTGGGAAGCCACAATAACAAGCTAATCGTCCATCAATTGAAAAGAACCTGTAACAGGAAAATTGCTATTGTGCTAGGAAAGTTGGTAAAAATAAAGAAACCTGTCTCGTCACAGTAATCTCTGGATGGTCTTCATACCCAAGAGGGCTCCGACTCCTATCCGCATTATCAAATACAATCGACACCGTAGCTTTTGTAATCCCTGCTTGTCCTTGCTTGTACACGAGGTCCTGAAGGTTAGAAGCTCGAACCTGCTGCAAATTTGTGATCCCAAGTACAAGCAAATCGAATCAAGTATGTTCGACTTGCCGGAACCGTTCAACCCCGTAATGGCATTGAAGTAGCGATTGAAACCTGGAACAACAGTTCTGGTAGCATACGATTTGAAACCTTCCAAGCAAACTTCCTTGATGTATATCGCTTGACCCCCCAAGTTGTTGCCGGAAAGGAAAAATTGAAATCAGAGTTACAGAAAACTGGTGAAAATTTTTATATAGAAGGGGAAATGTAGAAATTGGGAACTCTGGGCTTGGAGGTATCTCAATGAATTATATGCAAGAAACGAAAGGCTTTCGGAGAATGAAACCCTAAACGGAACAGGCGCTTAGTTGTGAGAGTTGCAGCGAGTGAAGATGAGGCAGAAATACCGAGCGAAGGCGAAGAGATTTCAAATACCTCTTCCCCATCTTTATCGTTATCAGCACCATTGGCCATAGCAGAATTTGGAGACTGAAGACCATCGGAGAAGTTGACGAGGGATTCAGAGCCATTGTTTTCGACGAAGCATATGGAGCGAGATTTAGAAGGAAGACGTGATGGAGGGAAAATTGGGAGGAATGATTTTTTAAAAATCTTTTTTACCTGCGGAATGATATTTCCGCAGGTAAATATGGCTGCGGGAGGTAATCTTTTTTAAAAAAAATTTTCCGGTAATCATATGCGGGAGATTTTTAAATCCGTAGATAATTTTACCTATGAAAAAAATTCACAGATAATTGTTTGAATTCTTTTTAAAAATTATCTGAGGATTTTAAAATCTGCAAGTAATCTTTTTTTAAATTTTTTTAGAAATAAATAACTACATGTGAAAAAAATCCGTAAGTAATTTTTTTAAAAAAATTAAAATTTATAAAATCCGTAGATAATCTTTTTTTAAAATTTTTTATAAATAAATACTTACCTGCGGATTGCAGAAAAAAATCCGCAAATAATCTTTTTTAAAATTTTTTTAGAAATAAATGCTTACCTACAGAAAAAAATCTGTAGGTAATTTTTTTAAAAAAATTTAATATTTCCTGCGGATTTATTCCGCAGGTATATTATATTTTTTACTAGTGTTAGTACATGCCCATTTAAATTAAAAAATAAGCACTTTCATTCCTTATATGATAAATTCTGATAAAATAAAAGCACGTGAGGAGAAAAAAATATAAAACAAAAAAAAATAAAAATAAGGGCTGGTAAATGTTTGGAACCATCTTAGAAATGGTTCAAAAATCACATTTTGACAAAAAAAAAACATATTTGTCGTTTTTGTCGAATCCATGTTATGATCATGAAACCTTATAATGTGGTTCGAAACATGTGATTAAAACCTCATCTTCAAAATGATAGAGATATGGGGGGAAAATTAAAATTATCCTTTTAAATTTTTATTTTGTCTAGTCTTATTAAAAGATATTTTTATGACTTGTATATTGCCCTGGTCATTTGTTACCTATTTCATTAAGTGGTGCGATGTGCCACAATGACACGTGACAAAAAAGTAAGAACAATGTTAACCATTTGAACTAGTGGTAGAAAATTGATTTGCACTATGTGAAATACGTAAGTTTTGTCTTATAAATGTTAAATTGGTTAAACATGTAATTTCATGGTCAATACTCCGTATCCCGTATGTTAAATTGGTGAAATACGTAAGATTTGCACTATGCGATGGGATTTTTTTTTTACATCTAACACATTAAAATAATTTTTTTAATACCCCATATCCCCGTGTCTTAAATTAAGGGTGTTCATTGTTATTTTCTGTTGAGAAAATATTTTGAAGGGAAATTTGCTAAAAACTATTTTTGGATGATGAGTACTCTTGAAAAATACTCGAGAGTGAAGATAAAAAATTACAAACAACAATGAATACTACTAAAAAATAAGGGAAATTTACCATGAGATTCCAAATAATTCAATTAATAAATAAAATGTTTCGTATATTGGCAAAATTACCATCATGCTCCAATTGTAGCTAGTCTGGTTGTTATTGATGGCCGGTGAGTTTTTAATGAAAACCGGACAAGTTACTACTAGAACCTGATGGTAATTTTACCAATCTTTAAGATTTTTTTGTTCGTTAATTCCTCTATTTGAAATCTGATGGTAAATTTTTCAAAAAATAATATCAACTTGTTTTTTAACTCCAATATCACTGGCATGGTTTCCAAGAAGGGTTATAATAGGAATTTCCTTTTAAAGAGAAATCTGATTTAAAACAAAGAAGTCTCTGTGGAAACAAATCAATGAGAAACCAATAAAACAGAAAAATGAAATAGAAAGGAAAAATGAAAAACAGCCTGAAAAAACAAGTTAGGAACTAAATAAGAGGGGTCCATAAATAGAAAAATAAAAAATTATCTAATCAAAAAATTTGTATTTTTGTTCAAAAATAATTAATTTTGTGTAAATGGATAAGATCCCTTTAATACTTTTTTAAAGGAAAAAAAAAAGGCTATGGTGGTGACCGATTCATGGCTTATGGATTGATAGATTATTAATTGAATTTTCAACTACTTTAATTCAATAGCAATAAAATAAGTACAGTGTGTGTTTAGCAACGATTATGAGGAGCCCAAAAGTATATTCGACAGTGTTTTTTTGTAAAACGAGATAACCTTTTTCACATATTTATCTCGACTTGCATAAAAATACTTCTCTGCCGCGTTCCCAAACTTGCCCATGTGCGCCATATCCAACTTCAGATGTGAATGTTTGAACTTGATAAAACAAAGGGAAAATTACTTAGAGGTTCCAAGCAACAGAATTAACCACAAAATGGTTCTAAAGATTCACAAAAATACTATAAGGTCTCAGGAGTAGCTGCTGAGGTTGCTAATGAAGGTTAGTAAGGTTGTTAATGACAACCTCATCAACTACTCCTGGGACCTTATGATAATTTTATGAATATTTTGGACCATTTTGTGGTTAATTCTATTACTTGGGACTTCTGGGTAATTTTCCTTAAAACAAATCAATGGTTTCTTAATTGTAAGATTTGAAAACGCCAAAAAATTAATCATTTGAGGGTGAAAGTTTGGATTCTAAACCAATAAATTAATGAAAATATTAATTTAAGTAAATAAAAAATTAATGTTAACTCACGCGTGCCATCATATAATGTAATATATAACATGAAGAAGCATATATACACATAGATATTTTATTTTTTTCCCTGTAAAACAGCTAAAATCCAAAAACAGTGGGTGGACAAGCAGTCATATATGACAACCTTTCAATATATTTATATAATGATTTCTTTTTTGTTTTTTTATGGATGTTATATATGAATCACATGATGGTGTGTTTGGTTCGGCGTTCCAAGTCTAAAAAAGAGCTTTTAAATCCAAAAAGCATGCCAGCTAAAAATTCTGATGTTTGGATACACTTCTGGCCTGAAGGACTTTTGGGCTAAAAGGAGTTGGGTCACGGTGAGGCCAGAAGCTGAGCGTCGACAGCATTACAGCAACGAGCTCCTCTGTTTGCTTGTCCCTCATAAGCCTCGTGACCCCGAAATTTCCAGACCCAATATTGCGCACGAGTTCATATCAGTTACTATCATGCATGATCGACTTTCGAACTAAAATCTCTAGCCCGAAACTTTCGATGGATTCATGTGCAATCCGTCTATACTGCCCATTGAAGCTCAAGAATTGCAATTCGTTTTGGATTAAAACTACTCAGCTTCCTTTTCTCCCTTCAGCCTTTCCTTCAAAGAATCCTCGCAAGCTCTTCAGGCTGGAAAACGGCACAAGCTGTACAGCACGCAAGAACACCTCTTTCGACGATGACACCGCTTTTGAGGCCGAAAGACTCCATCTTGATGCCGAGGCTCGGAAACCATGGCAGAGACTTCCAAGAGAGAGAGATGGACCACAATAACGAAGATGACTCGGTTGCTGCTGACAATGTTAGCGATAATTTAATGGATGCTGCATCTACTTTCAGTTTGTCTGAGAAGATGATGTGGTTACGGTTTTTGAAGGATTGCAATTTGTCCCTGGCATTTAACCATACGTCTTGATAAAGAGGCTAACTATGTGCTATTTTTATTATTTTAATTTTAAACGTACACCTTTTCTGCTATGTGATATTTTAATATTTTATTTCAATGAGATTATTGAAAAACATAGGCAAAATAAACGAGGTAAAGGATAATTAAAATATTTTTGCTTATATTTTATTTTTCAATTAGAACATCTCTACTCATAAAGGATATAATCGTCAATAGATTTAAAATAATCTCCTTCAAATAAAATATTAAAATAAGAAGTAAATATGTGAAGGAGATTATTTTGTTTTACGAAAAAAACTGTTGAACATGCGTTTAGACCCTTTAAACGCTGAATTAAACAGCTCTATACCAATTTTAGCAGTACGATTCTCCATTTTATATCATTGATCCTTTTATAAAAGAAAAATAGAGGATCAGAGATTTCATTTCCGTCTGCAAAACAACTAAAATCCAAATCAGTGGGTGAGCAAGGAAGTCAAATATGGCAAGTGCCAACCTTCAAAAAATATATATATATATATATATATATATGTATGTATATAATTTCACTCTCTTCAAGATTCTTCATTATTCATGGGTGAGCACTGCACAGGAGAGGAGAAAACTGGGAGAGGAGAGAGAGAAAGGGAAAGAAATTTTTTGGATATCAAGAGACTCAAAAGTAGATTAAGAAAAATAAAAGAAATGATATTTCATTATTTCATTGTATAGAGCTACACTAATCTTATTACATTAAAGCAGGTCAAACAAATAAGGATTATGTATGTTTTAGCCAAAGCAGCTAGAAGCTACCATGTGCCATAAAAAGCTCTAATCAAAATACATATGAAGTAACCAACCAACATTGTCATAAACATATAAAACAGAAATATATCTACCCCCCACCACCACCAGATCTCGCAATCCTTTAATATTAAGGGCCAGTAACCTCTCAGATAGTTGTGAAAATTTTGAATCTTCTTCTTGTTGATGATTTAAGCCACAGCAGGCATGTCCTTCAGCCATGGATCCAGAGGCTTCCCAATGGAATAAACAATGAACCCAATCTTCCTCAGCTTCTCTACATCCACAACGTTTCTGCCATCAAACACAAATGCAGGCTTCCTCATGTTGTCGTAGATTCTCTGGTAATCCAGATTCCTGAATTCATCCCACTCCGTCAGGACGCAGATTCCGTGTGCATCTTTTGTTGCCTCGTAAGCGTCCCAAACGACAGATACTTCCTTAACTGATGTTGGGCTCATAGGTTGGAGATGCACCGGGTGGTCCCAGTCGAACTTCTTCATCGAAAGGTCCCTGGAGATCTGATCCTCAGAAACCTGGGGGTCGTAGATGCTCAACTTGGCCTTGTCTCCCAGCAGACCCTTGCACACATCAATGGCTGGGGTCTCCCTGGTGTCACCAGTGTCTTTCTTGAAGGCGAA
>JANTPZ010153629.1:0-12793 GCA_025593235.1 Vachellia pachyceras | reverse complement strand
TCCAGTTTGAACGATAAATGCCAGAAACACACGGTGGCTCCTATTTGATGGGAATGGATGAATTTTCAAGAACTAACAACATTTGTGGAATCCTCATGCAAAACTGAGGAAGAGAGGATAGTTCCATGCATTTCTGATCCATGAACCGTCTTCATTCTCCCTTTTGAACGATACAGGCCAGAAACACACGGTGACTCCTATTTGATGGAAATGGATGAATTTTCAAGAACTAACCACATTTGTGGAATCCTCATGGAAAACTGAGCAAGAGAGGATGTTTCCATGCAATTCTGAGCCATTGAACAGTCTTCATTCTCCAGTTTGAACGATACATGCCAGAAACACACGGTGGATCCTATTTGATGGTAATGGATGAATTTTCAAGAACTAACAACATTTGTGGAATCCTCATGCAAAACTGAGGAAGAGAGGATGTTTCCATGCATTTCTGATCCATTGAACCGTCTTCATTCTCCCTTTTGAACGATACAGGCCAGAAACACACGGTGGCTCCTATTTGTTGGGAATGGATGAATTTTCAAGAACTAACCACATTTGTGGAATCCTCATGCAAAACTGAGGAAGAGAGGATGTTTCCATGCATTTCTGATCCATTGAACAGTCCTCTTTCTCCCTTTTGAACGATACAGGCCAGAAACACACGGTGGCACCTATATGATGGGAATGGATGAATTTTCAAGAACTAAAAACATTTCTGGAATCCTCATGCAAAACTGAGTAAGAGAGGATGTTTCCATGCATTTCTGATCCATTGAACCGTCTTCATTCTCCCTTTTGAACGATACAGGCCAGAAACACACGGTGGCTTCTATTTGATGGAAATGGATGAATTTTCAAGAACTAACCACATTTGTTGAATCCTCATGCAAAACTGAGCAAGAGAGGATGTTTCCATGCAATTCTGATCCATTGAACAGTCTTCATTCTCCAGTTTGAACGATACATGCCAGAAACACACGGTGGCTCCTATTTGATGGGAATGGATGAATTTTCAAGAACTAACAACATTTGTGGAATCCTCATGCAAAACTGAGGAAGAGAGGATGTTTCCATGCATTTCTGATCCATTGAACCGTCTTCATTCTCCCTTTTGAACGATACAGGCCAGAAACACACGGTGGCTCCTATTTGATGGAAATGGATGAATTTTCAAGAACTAACCACATTTGTGGAATCCTCATGGAAAACTGGGCAAGAGAGGATGTTTCCATGCAATTCTGAGCCATTGAACAGTCTTCATTCTCCAGTTTGAACGATACATGCCAGAAACACACGGTGGCTCCTATTTGATGGGAATGGATGAATTTTCAAGAACTAACAACATTTGTGGAATCCTCATGCAAAACTGAGGAAGAGAGGATGTTTCCATGCATTTCTGATCCATTGAACCGTCTTCATTCTCCCTTTTGAACGATACAGGCCAGAAACACACGGTGGCTCCTATTTGATGGGAATGGATGAATTTTCAAGAACTAACCACATTTGTGGAATCCTCATGCAAAACTGAGCAAGAGAGGATGTTTCCATGCAATTCTGATCCATTGAACAGTCTTCATTCTCAGTTTGAACGATACATGCCAGAAACACACGGTGGCTCCTATTTGATGGGAATGGATGAATTTTCAAGAACTAACCACATTTGTGGAATCCTCATGCAAAACTGAGCAAGAGAGGATGTTTCCATGCAATTCTGATCCATTGAACAGTCTTCATTCTCCAGTTTGAACGATACAGGCCAGAAACACACGGTGGCTCCTATTTGATGGGAATGGATGAATTTTCAAGAACTAACAACATTTGTGGAATCCTCATGCAAAACTGAGCAAGAGAGGATGTTTCCATGCATTTCTGATCCATTGAACCGTCTTCATTCTCACTTTTGAACGATACAGGCCAGAAACACACGGTGGCTCCTATTTGATGGGAATGGATGAATTTTCAAGAACTAACCACATTTGTGGAATCCTCATGGAAAACTGAGCAAGAGAGGATGTTTCCATGCAATTCTGATCCATTGAACAGTCTTCATTCTCCAGTTTGAACGATACATGCCAGAAACACACGGTGGCTCCTATTTGATGGGAATGGATGAATTTTCAAGAACTAACCACATTTGTGGAATCCTCATGGAAAACTGAGTAAGAGAGGATGTTTCCATGCAATTCTGATCCATTGAACAGTCTTCATTCTCAAGTTTGAACGACACATGCCAGAAACACACGGTGGCTCCTATTTGATGGGAATGGATGAATTTTCAAGAACTAACAACATTTGTGGAATCCTCATGCAAAACTGAGGAAGAGAGGATGTTTCCATGCATTTCTGATCCATTGAACCGTCTTCATTCTCCCTTTTGAACGATACAGGCCAGAAACACACGGTGGCTCCTATTTGATGGGAATGGATGAATTTTCAAGAACTAACCACATTTGTGGAATCCTCATGGAAAACTGAGCAAGAGAGGATGTTTCCATGCAATTCTGATCCATTGAACAGTCTTCATTCTCCAGTTTGAACGATACATGCCAGAAACACACGGTGGCTCCTATTTGATGGAAATGGATGAATTTTCAAGAACTTACCACATTTGTGGAATCCTCATGGAAAACTGAGCAAGAGAGGATGTTTCCATGCAATTCTGATCCATTGAACAATCTTCATTCTCCAGTTTGAATGATACATGCCAGAAACACACGGTGGCTCCTATTTGATGGGAATGGATGAATTTTCAAGAACTAACCACATTTGTGGAATCCTCATGCAAAACTGAGCAAGAGAGGATGTTTCCATGCAATTCTGATCCATTGAACAGTCTTCATTCTCCAGTTTGAACGATACATGCCAGAAACACACGGTGGCTCCTATTTGATGGGAATGGATGAATTTTCAAGAACTAACAACATTTGTGGAATCCTCATGCAAAACTGAGCAAGAGAGGATGTTTCCATGCAATTCTGATCCATTGAACAGTCCTCTTTCTCCCTTTTGAATGATACAGGCCAGAAACACACGGTGGCACCTATATGATGGGAATGGATGAATTTTCAAGAACTAACCACATTTGTTGAATCCTCATGCAAAACTGAGCAACAGAGGATGTTTCCATGCAATTCTGATCCATTGAACAGTCTTCATTCTCCAGTTTGAACGATACATGCCAGAAACACACGGTGGCTCCTATTTGATGGGAATGGATGAATTTTCAAGAACTAACAACATTTGTGGAATCCTCATGCAAAACTATGGAAGAGAGGATGTTTCCATGCAATTCTGATCCATTGAACAGTCTTCTTTCTCCCTTTTGAACGATACAGGCCAGAAACACACGGTGGCACCTATGTGATGGTAATGGATGAATTTTCAACAACTAAAAACATTTCTGGAATCCTCATGCAAAACTGAGTAAGAGAGGATGTTTCCATGCATTTCTGATCCATTGAACCGTCTTCATTGTCCCTTTTGAACGATACAGGCCAGAAACACACGGTGGATCCTATTTGATGGAAATGGATGAATTTTCAAGAACTAACCACATTTGTTGAATCCTCTTGCAAAACTGAGGAAGAGAGGATGTTTCCATGCATTTCTGATCCATTGAACCGTCTTCATTCTCACTTTTGAACGATACAGGCCAGAAACACACGGTGGCTCCTATTTGATGGGAATGGATGAATTTTCAAGAACTAAAAACTTTTCTGGAATCCTCATGCAAAACTGAGTAAGAGAGGATGTTTCCATGCATTTCTGATCCATTGAACTGTCTTCATTCTCCCTTTTGAATGATACAGGCCAGAAACACACGGTGGCTACTATTTGATGGAAATGGATGAATTTTCAAGAACTAACCACATTTGTGGAATCCTCAAGGAAAACTGAGCAAGAGAGGATGTTTCCATGCAATTCTGATCCATTGAACAGTCTTCATTCTCCAGTTTGAACGATACATGCCAGAAACATACGGTGGCTCCTATTTGATGGGAATGGATGAATTTTCAAGAACTAACAACATTTGTGGAATCCTCATGCAAAACTGAGGAAGAGAGGATGTTTCCATACATTTCTGATCCATTGAACCGTCTTCATTCTTCCTTTTGAACGATACATGCCAGAAACACATGGTGACTCCTATTTGATGGGAATGGATGAATGTTCAAGAACTAACCACATTTCTGGAATCCACGTTCAATAATGAGAAAGAGAGGATGTTTCCATGCAATTCGGATCCATTCAACAGTCTTCATTCTCCCTTTTTACCGACACATGCCAAAAACACTCGATGGCTCCTATTTGATGGAAATGGATGAATGTTCAAGATCTAACCACGTTTCTGGAATCCTCATGCAAAACTGAGCAAGAGAGGATGTTTCCATGCAATTCTATCCATTGAACAGTCTTTATTCTCCCTTTTGACCGAAACAGGCCAGAAACACACGGTGGCTCCTACTTGATTGCAATGGATGAATTTTGAAGAGCTAACCTCATTTCTGGAATCCTCATTCAGAACTGAGCAAGAGATGATGTTTCCATGCAATTCTGAGCCATTGAACAGTCTTCATTCTCCAGTTTGACAGATACATGCCAGAAACACACGATGGCTTCTATTTGATGGGAATGGATGAATTTTTAAGAACTAACAACATTTCGGGAATCCTCAAGCAAAACTGAGTAAGAGAGGATGTTTCCATGCATTTCTGATCCATTGAACCGTCGTCATTCTCCCTTTTGAACGATACATGCCAGAAACACATGGTGACTCCTATTTGATGGGAATGGATGAATGTTCAAGAACTAACCACATTTCTGGAATCCTCATGCTAAATTGAGCAAGAGTGGATGTTTCCATGCAATTTTGATCTATTGAGCAGTCCTCATTCTCCCTTTTGACCGAAACAGGCCAGAAACACACGGTGTCTCCTACTTGATGGCAATGGATGAATTTTGAAGAGCTAAACACGTTTCTGGAATCCTCATTCAAAACTGAGCAAGAGAAGATCTTTCCATGCAATTCTGATCCATTGAACAGTCTTCATTCTCCCTTTTGACCGAAACAGGCCAGAAACACACGGTGGCTCCTACTTGATGGAAATGGATCAATCTTCAAGAGCTAACCACATTTCTGGAATACTCATGCAAAACTGAGCAAGAGAGGATGTTTCCATGCAATTCTGATCCATTGAACAGTCTTCATTCTCCCTCTTGACCGAAACAGGCCAGAAACACACGGTGGCTCCTACTTGATGGAAATGGATGAATCTTTAAGAGCTAACCACATTTCTGGAATCCTCATGCAAAACTGAGCAAGAGAGGATGTTTCCATTCAATTCTGAGCCATTGAACAGTCTTCATTCTCCAGTTTGAACGATATGTGCCAGAAACACACGGTGGCTTCTATTTGATGGGAATGGATGAATTTTCAAGAACTAACAACATTTCGGGAATCCTCATGCAAAACTGAGGAAGAGAGGATGTTTCCATGCATTTCTGATCCATTGAACCGTCGTCATTCTCCCTTTTGAACAATACATGCCAGAAACACACGGTGGCTCCTGTTTGATGGGAATGGATGAATGTTCAAGAACTAACCACATTTCTGGAATCCTCATGCTAAATTGAGCAAGAGAGTATGTTTCCATGCAATTTTGATCCATTGAACAGTACTCATTCTCCCTTTTGACCGAAACAGGCCAGAAACACACGGTGGCTCCTACTTGATGGCAATGGATGAATTTTAAAGAGCTAACCACATTTCTGGAATCCACGTTCAATACTGAGAAAGAGAGGATGTTTCCATGCAATTCGGATCTCCCTTTTTACCGACACATGCCAAAAACACTCGATGGCTCCTATTTGATGGAAATGGATGAATGTTCAAGATCTAACCACGTTTCTGGAATCCTCATGCAAAAATGAACAAGAGAGGATGTGTCCATGCAATTCTGATCCATTGAACAGTCGTCATTCTCCCTTTTGACTGAAACAGGCCAGAAACACACGGTGCCTCCTACTTGATGGAAATGGATGAATCTTCAAGAGCTAACCACATTTTTGGAATCCTAATTCAAAACTGAGCAAGAGATGATGTTTCCATGCAATTCTATCCATTGAACAGTCTTCATTCTCCCTTTTGACCGAAACAGGCCAGAAACACACGGTGGCTCCTACTTGATTGCAATGGATGAATTTTGAAGAGCTAACCACATTTCTGGAATCCTCATTCAAAACTGAGCAAGAGAGGATGTTTCCATGCAATTCTGATCCATTGAACAGTCTTCATTCTCCCTTTTGACCGAAACAGGCCAGAAACACACTATGGCTCCTACTTGATGGCAATGGATGAATTTTTAAGAGCTAACCACATTTCTGGAATCGCCATTCAAAACTGAGCAAGAGAGGATGTTTCCATGCAATTCTGATCCATTGAACATTCTTCATTCTCCCTTTTTACCGAAACTTGCCAAAAACACTCGGTGGCTCCTAGTTGATGCAAATGGATGAATGTTCACGAACTAACCACATTTCTGGAATCCTCATACAAAACTGAGCAAGAGAGTGTTTCCATGCCATTTTGATCAATTGAACAGTCCTCATTCTCCCTTTTGACCGAAACTGGCCAGAAAGACACGGTGGCTCCTACTTGTTGGCAATGGATGAATTTTCAGGAGCTAACTACATTTCTGGAATGGTCATTCAAAACTGAGGAAGAGAGGATGTTTCCATGCATTTCTGATCCATTGAACCCTCTTCATTCTCCCTTTTGAACGATACAGGCCAGAAACAC
The DNA here is from genome assembly GCA_025593235.1 of Vachellia pachyceras. NCBI lineage: Eukaryota > Viridiplantae > Streptophyta > Magnoliopsida > Fabales > Fabaceae > Vachellia > Vachellia pachyceras. The sequence goes on along the minus strand of JANTPZ010153629.1, from coordinate 5,994 downwards.
ACGGTGGCTCCTATTTGATGGGAATGGATGAATTTTCAAGAACTAACAACATTTCTGGAATCCTCAAGCAAAACTGAATAAGAGAGGATGTTTCCATGCATTTCTGATCCATTGAACAGTCTTCATTCTCCCTTTTGAACGAAACATCCCAAAAACACTCGGTGGCTCCTATTTGATGGAAATGGAAGAATTTTCAAGATCTAACCACATTTCTAGAATCCTCATGCAAAACTCAGCAAGAGAGGATGTTTCCATTCAATTCTGATCCTTTGAACAGTCTTCATTCTCCCTTTTGACCGAAACAGGCCAGAAACACACGGTGGCTCCTACTTGATGGAAATGGATGAATCTTTCAAGAGCTAACCACATTTCTGGAATCCTCATGCAAAACTGAGCAAGGAGGATGTTTCCATGCAATTCTGAGCCATTGAACATTCATTCTCCTTTTGACCGAAACATGCCAGAAACACACGGTGCCTCCTATTTGATGGAAATGGATGAATCTTCAAGAGCTAACCACATTTCTGGAATCCTAATTCAAAACTGAGCAAGAGAGGATGTTTCCATGCAATTCTATCCATTGAACAGTCTTCATTCTCCCTTTTGACCGAAACAGGCCTGAAACACACGGTGGCTCCTACTTGATTGCAATGGATGAATTTTGAAGAGCTAACCACATTTCTGGAATCCTCATTCAAAACTGAGCAAGAGAGGATATTTCCATGCATTTCTGATCCATTGAACCGTCGTCATTCTCCCTTTTGAACGATACATGCCAAAAACACACGGTGGCTCCTATTTGATGGGAATGGATGAATGTTCAAGAACTAACCACATTTCTGGAATCCTCATGCAAAATTGAGCAAGAGAGGATGTTTCCATGCAATTCTGATCCATTGAACAGTCGTCATTCTCCCTTTTAACGAAACAGGCCAGAAACACACGGTGGCTCCTACTTGATGGAAATGGATGAATCTTCAAGAGCTAACCACATTTGTGGAATCGTCATGCAAAAATGAGCAAGAGAGGATGTTTCCATGCAATTCTGATCCATTGGGAAGTCTTCATTCTCCCTTTTGACCGAAAAAGGCCAGAAACACACGGTGGCTCCTACTTGATGGCAATGGATGAATTTTCAAGAACTAACAACATTTCTGGAATCGTCATGCAAAACTGAGGAAGAGAGGATGTTTCCATGCATTTCTGATCCATTGAACCCTCCTCGTTCTCCCTTTTGAACGATACAGACCAGAAACACACGGTGGCTCCTATTTGATGGGAATGGATGAATTTTCAAGAACTAACAACATTTCTGGAATCCTCAAGCAAAACTGAATAAGAGAGGATGTTTCCATGCATTTCTGATCCATTGAACATTCTTCATTCTCCCTTTTGAACGACACATCCCAAAAACACTCGGTGGCTCCTATTTGATGGAAATGGATGAATGTTCAAGATCTAACCACATTTCTTGAATCCCATGCAAAACTGAGCAAGAGAGGATGTTTCTATGCAAGTCTGATCCATTGAACAGTCCTCATTCTCCCTTTTGACCGAAACAGGCCTGAAACACACGGTGGCTCCTACTTGATGGCAATGGATGGATCTTCAAGAGCTAACCACATTTCTGGAATCCTCATTCAAAACTGAGCAAGAGAGGATGTTTCCATGCATTTCTAAGCCATTGAACAGTCTTCATTCTCCCTTTTTACCGAAACATGCCAAAAACACTCGGTCGCTCCTATTTGATGGAAATGGATGAGTGTTCAAGATCTAACCACGTTTCTGGAATCCTCATACAAAATTGAACAAGAGAGAATGTTTCCATGAAATTCTGATCCATTGAACAGTCGTCATTCACCCTTTTGACCGAAACAGGCCAGAAACACACGGTGGCTCCTACTTGATAGAAATGGATGAATCTTCAAGAGCTAATCACATTTGTGGAATTGTCATGCAAAACTGAGCAAGAGAGGTTGTTTCCATGCAATTCTGATCCATTGAACAGTCGTCATTCTCCCTTTTGACCGAACCAGGCCAGAAACACACGGTGGCTCCTACTTGATGGAAATGGATGAATCTTCAAGAGCTAACAACATTTATGGAATCCTCATTCACAACTCAGCAAGAGAGGATGTTTCCATGCAATTCTGATCCATTGAACAGTCTTCATTCTCGAGTTTGAACGATACATGCCAAAAAAACACGATGGCTCCTATTTGATGGGAATGGATGAATTTTCAAGAACTAACAATATTTCTGGAATCGTCATGCAAAAATGAGGAAGAGAGGATGTTTCCATGCATTTCTGATCCAATGAACCCTCTTCATTCTCCCTTTTGAACGATACAGGCCAGGAACACATGGTGGCTCCTATTTGATGGGAATGGATGGATTTTCAAGGGCTGACCGTATTTCTGGAATCCTCATTCAAAACTGAGCAAGAGAGGAACAGTCTTCATTCTCCCTTTTGACCGGAACATGCCACAAACACTCGGTGGCTCCTATTTGATGGCAATGGATGAATTTTCAAGAACTAACCACATTTCAGGAATCCTCATGCAAAACTGAGCAAGCGAGGATGTTTCCATGCAAATTTGATCCATTGAACAGTCCTCATTCTCCGTTTTGACCGAAACAGGCCAGAAACACACGGTGGCTCCTACTTGATGGAAATGGATGAATTTTCAAGGGCTGACCGCATTTCTGGAATCCTCATTCAAAACTGAGCATGAGAGGAACAGTCTTCATTCTCCCTTTTGACCGGAACATGCCACAAACACTCGGTGGCTCCTATTTGATGGAAATGGATGAATTTTCAAGAACTAACCACATTTCAGGAATCCTCATGCAAAACTGAGCAAGAGAGGATGTTTCCATGCAATTCTGATCCATTGAACTGTCTTCATTCTCCCTTTTGACCGAAACAGGCCAGAAACACACGGTGGCTCCTACTTGATGGAAATGGATGAATCTTCAAGAGCTAACCACATTTGTGGAATCGTCATGCAAAATTGAGCAAGCGAGGATGTTTCCATGCAATTCTGATCCATTGAACAGTCTTCATTCTCCCTTTTGATCGAAAAGGCCAGAAACACACGGTGGCTCTAACTTGATGGCAATGGATGAATTTTCAAGAGCTAACCACATTTCAGGAATCCTCATTCAAAACTGAGCAAGAGAGGATGTTTCCATGCAATTCTGATCCATTGAAGAGTCTTCATTCTCCCTTTTGACCGAAACAGGCCAGAAACAAACGGTGGCTCCTACTTGATGGCAATGGATGAATTTTGAACAGCTAACCACATTTCTGGAATCCTCATTCAGAACTGACCAAGAGAGGATGTTTCCATGCAATTCTGATCCATTGAACAGTCTTCATTCTCCCTTTTTACCGAAACATGCAAAAAACACTCGGTGGCTCCTAGTTGATGGCAATGGATGAATTTTCAAGAGCTAACCACATTTAAGGAATCCTCATTCAAAACTGAGCAAGAGAGGATGTTTCCATGCAATTCTGATCCATTGAAGAGTCTTCATTCTCCCTTTTGACCGAAACAGGCCAGAAACTCACGGTGGCTCCTACTTGATGGCAATGGATGAATTTTGAACAGCTAACCACATTTCTGGAATCCTCATTCAAAACTGAGCAAGAGAGGATGTTTCCATGCAATTCTGATACATTGAACAGTCTTCATTCTCCCTTTTGACCGAAACATGCAAAAAACACTCGGTGGCTCCTATTTGATGGAAATGGATGAATTTTCAAGATCTAACCACATTTCTGGTATCCTCATGCAAAAATGAGCAAGAGAGGATGTTTCCATGCAATTCTGATCCATTGAACAGTCGTCATTCTCCCTTTTGACCGAAACAGGCCAGAAACACACGGTGGCTCCTACTTGATGGAAATGGATGAATCTTCAGGAGCTAACCACATTGTGGAATCGTCATTCAAAACTGAGCAAGAGAGGATGTTTCCATGCAATTCTGATCCATTGAGCAGTCTTCATTCTCCCTTTTGACCGAAACAGGCCAGAAACACACGGTGGCTCCTACTTGATGGCAATGGATGAAATTTCAAGAGCTAACCACATTTCAGGAATCCTCATTCAAAACTGAGCAAGAGAGGATGTTTCCATGCAATTCTGATCCATTGAACAGTCTTCATTCTCCCTTTTTACCGAAATATTCCAAAAACACTCGGTGGCTCCTACTTGATCGAAATGGATGAATCTTCAAGAGCTAACCACATTTGTGGAATCGTCATGCAAAACTGAGCAAGAGAGGATGATTCCATGCAATTCTGATCCATTGAACAGTCTTCATTCTCCCTTTTTACCGAAACATTCCAAAAACACTCGGTGGCTCCTAGTTGATGGAAATGGATGAATGTTCAAGATCTAACCACATTTCTTGAATCCCATTCAAAACTGAGCAAGAGAGGATGTTTCCATGCAATTCTGATCCATTGAACAGTCTTCATTCTCCCTTTTTACCGAAATATTCCAAAAACACTCGGTGGCTCCTACTTGATCGCAATGGATGAATCTTCAAGAGCTAACCACATTTCTGGAATCCTCATTCAAAACTGAGCAAGAGAGGATGTTTCCATGCATTTCTAAGCCATTGAAGAGTCTTCATTCTCCCTTTTTACCGAAACATGCCAAAAACACTCGGTCGCTCCTATTTGATGGAAATGGATGAGTGTTCAAGATCTAACCACGTTTCTGGAATCCTCATGCAAAACTGAACAGGAGAGAGTGTTTCCATGCAATTCTGATCCATTGAACAGTCGTCATTCACCCTTTTGACCGTAACAGGCCAGAAACACACGGTGGCTCCTACTTGATAGAAATGGATGAATCTTCAAGAGCTAACCACATTTGTGGAATCGTCATGCAAAACTGAGCAAGTGAGGATGTTTCCATGCAATTCTGATCCATTGAACAGTCGTCATTCTCCCTTTTGAACGATACATGCCAGAAACACACGGTGGCTCCTATTTGATGGGAATGGATGAATGATCAAGAACTAACCACATTTCTGGAATACTCATGCTAAATTGAGTAAGAGAGGATGTTTCCATGCAATTCTGATCCATTGAACAGTCGTCATTCTCCCTTTTGACTGAAACAGGCCAGAAACACACGGTGGCTCCTACTTGATGGAAATGGATGAATCTTCAAGAGCTAACAACATTTCTGGAATCCTCATTCAAAACTCAGCAAGAGAGGATGTTTCCATGCAATTCTGATCCATTGAACAGTCTTCATTCTCGAGTTTGAACGATACATGCCAGAAAAACACGGTGGCTCCTATTTGATGGGAATGTATGAATTTTCAAAAACTAACAACATTTCGGGATTCCTCATGCAAAACTGAGTAAGAGAGGATGTTTCCATGCATTTCTGATCCATTGAACCGTCGTCATTCTCCCTTTTGAACGATACATGCCAGAAACACACGGTGGCTCCTATTTGATGGGAATGGATGAATGATCAAGAACTAACCACATTTCTGAAATACTCATGCTAAATTGAGCAAGAGAGGATGTTTCCATGCAATTCTTATCCATTGAACAGTCCTTATTCCCCCTTTAGACCGAAACAGGCCAGAAACACACGGTGGCTCCTATTTGATGGAAATTGACGAATTTTCAAGAACTAACCACATTTCTAGAATCCTCATGCAAAACTGATCAAGAGAGGATGTTTCCATGCAATTCTAAGCCATTGAACAGTCTTCATTCTCAAGTTTGAACGATACATGCCAGAAACACACGGTGGCTCCTACTTGATGGCAATGGATGAATTTTCAAGAACTAACCACATTTCTGGAATCCTCATGCAAAACTGAGCAAGTGAGGATGTTTCCATGCAATTCTCAGCCATTGAACAGTCGTCATTCTCCAGTTTGAACGATACATGCCAGAAAACATGGTGGCTCCTATTTGATAGGAATGGATGAATTTTCAAGAACTAACAATATTTC
>JANTPZ010153626.1:0-10901 GCA_025593235.1 Vachellia pachyceras | reverse complement strand
TTTTCTACAATTAGTTATGAATTTTCAAATTTGGTCCTAAAACCAGTGAATAGTAACTTTCTCAAACTTGAAAGTTTTCAAATTGAAACTTTTGGACCCTTTGATCATAATGAGGCTTCCTTTTGATTCTAATTCACTTTGTAATGAAGCTAAGGGGTAAGTTAAGGAGTGTCACATTGTTTGGTATCAGAGCAAAGGCTTGGGAATTTGTTTGAATAATTGTGCATTGTAAATTGTTAATGTTGCACTTTTATTCAATTTACCCATGAGATTTTTATGTCATTAGCTTGATGATGTGCTATGCTTTGGTTGTCTTTTGTGAATGCATGATAGATAGTTATGTATTATGTTCATTGTTATGCGAATGAATGTGGTTAGCCAAGAATGACGAAGAAAAGTCAAGTATACTAGTGAAATGACTGAAAAAGAGAAGGAGTTAGCATGAGAACTTCTAGGATATGCATGGGATATGGATATGAAGATTTTATTTAATTGAATAGAAAGGGCCAGAGAGGCCTTTAAGCTTGATTAGTCGCAAGAGGTGCAATAGGGACTTTCTTCTCAGTTGAGAGTTAAGTTAAAGAGTCCCTTAATGACATTTCGATAGTCAGAGTTTCCTGGAAGCATTTCAAAAAGAGATTAGTGGACTGCCTCCAGAAAGAGAAGTGGAGTTCGCGATTGATTGGATACCAGGAACAAACCCAATTTTCAAGACTCCGTACACAATTGCTTCAATTAAGATAAAAGAAGCGAAGAGCATATAGAAGAGCTAAAGAAGCAGATAGAGGAGCTACTAGAGAAGGGGTTAATTAGACCCAGTGTTTCACCATGGGGAGCCCCAGTTCTCTTTGTTAAAAAGAAAGACGGAAGTCTTAGACTATGTATCGACTACCGAGAGCTGAATAAGGTGACAGTAAAGAATAAGTATCCGCTTCCCCGTATTGATGATTTATTGGATCAATTGAGTGGTGCCAAGATATTTTCCAAGATAGATCTCAGATCAGGCTACCATCAGCTTCGAGTTAGAGCTGAAGATGTTTCTAAGACGGCTTTCCGCACTAGATACAGACACTATGAGTTTATGGTGATGCCGTTTGGTTTAACGAATGCCCCTACAGTTTTCATGGATTATATGAATCGTGTCTTTCGACAATACTTGGATCAATTTGTCGTAGTCTTCATTGATGATATTTTAGTGTACTCCAAATCTTTAGAGGAACACGAAAGGCATCTGAGAATTGTATTAACCGTTTTAAAAGTAAAACATTTATACGTTAAGCTCAGTAAGTGCGATTTCTGGTTACCAGAAATAAAATTCCTTGAGCACGTGATCTCTCAGGAAGGAGTCACAGTAGACTCGGCCAAAGTAGAGGCAATACTGAGATGGAATCAGCCTAGGACAGTAACCGAAGTTAGGAGTTTTCTGGGCCTAGCAGGTTATTACAGACGATTTATTCAAAACTTTTCTCGAATTGCCTTACTGCTGACTAAGCTCACAAGAAAGAATCAAACTTTTTCGTGAGATGAGAAATGTGAGGCCAGTTTTCAAGAGTTAAAAAGAAAGCTAACCTCGACCCATGTACTAGTAGTCCCAGAAAAAAATTCCAGGAAAAATTCGAAAATAGGACGAAGCCCACTCTCCGCGGAGGCGCGTGAACGTCACGCGCCGCCATGCAGGTCTCTAATCATGTCAAGCGCCGGCCATTAGACTCCATGCGCTGTCACGATTCTGATGAAGCAGTCCACGTGTCCATCGGATATGCCACGTGGCCGCATACTTTTTAATTAATATTTAAAAATATTATTTTTTCCGGACTGGGCTTCTCTCGCCTAGCCCTCTCCACCTTTTTTTGGGTTGGGCCCACCATGGCCCAAAAATAATTTTTAATTTTTTTGTTTGGGCTCCCTCGGCCAATATTCTTTTTTTTCTTAAATGGTCCGGATTAGGCCTCTCTTGGCCCAATCCGTGGACTTTTTTTAATTTTCCTTTGCCTTTTTTTCGGTTTGGGCCCTCCGTGGCCCTTTTTTTTACGGGTTGCACCTCTCTGGCCCAATCCAAAAAAAATTTCAATTGGGCCTCTCTGGCCCAATCCATTCCGGGTTGGGTTAACCTACCCGTTTTTGACCCGGTTCACTGCCCTCAGCCGCTGCCTTTTTTTTTTTTTACAAAACAATTAGGAACGGTCCAGGGTGGATTCGAACCCACGACCTCGTCGTTGCAAAACGGGCGCCTAACCACGTGGGCTAGTGGCGCCTTTTGTGGATCAAATAATCGAAAAATATTTAAATAATTGAAAAACCATTTTCCAGCTGTCGGGTTACCCTACCTGACCCGGTTCGCTGCTACCGACCCGGTTTTCCGCTGGGCACTGTTCACCGCCAGTACTATTCATCTAATGCGTTTTTCGACCATATCTTTGCCGTCCGAAGTCCGTTTTTCCCATTCTAGATGTCCATTTCATCGTTTCGACGAGATCTACACAATGGGAGCATTTTTGGAGCCTAATTATTTCTCCTTTTCTGAAAAATGTGATGGAATTTGTAACTCATTTTCTTCCGTAACTCCGTCGTCCGGTGTCCTTTTTCGCGTTCTTGGTCTTCGTTTTCTCGTTTTGAAGAGCTCTACACTATAAACATGTTTTCTAAACCTAAAGACGTCGTATTCCGAGAGCCCAGATTTGGATCTCCATTATTGGGTTTCATTCTCACGTTTCATTTTTCGTTTTCATCGTTTCGTCTTAGAGGCATATAATTTAAAACCATATATACACATAAATAAATCACAGACATGCTTGAAATATGAATCGAAAAATGAACCGACATGCTATACAGGAAAGCAAGAAATATATATATATACCCATATATCTCAATTAAACATGCTTGTGGAAATTCATGAACAGTGAGTAATTGCCATAGAACATGTATGGTAAGCAAGAGATCATAGTAATGTATATACTTTAATCATACACTCAAATTTTCATGATTAAACTAGCAATAGTTCATATCTGTGCGGAAGAGAAATGCCTCAGGAACCTAATAGCTCTGATACCACTGAAGAATTTCGGGAGTACCTGGAGATGCCGAATTACAAATCTGTAGATACCCATGTGGAATTCGGATCACAATAGTGGATCCAAACACAAGACACAGCAAAAGCACCGAAGGCAAGAGGAGAGGAGATGAGAGGATTCTCTTCAAGAGAAAGGGAAGGGAGAAGACTTCTTTTCTCGTACGTTATACCTGCTCTCTTCAGGGAACCACTTCCCCATTTTAATAACCTCCCCACAAGGGTCCATATAAATGTGTTTTGGGGTAAAAGTACGAATAAGAGAATTTGTGGGAATAAAGTTGTAATATTCCCAAAAGTGTGAATTTGAAAATTAGATCAGATTTGCGTGGGAACGGTTTTCTGATGGGCAGTTATATTCCTTTAATTAGTAAAGGATAACTCTCACGTTCTAATAATACCACACAATAGACGGGAGACACAACACAAGACATGACCATATCGTGAAAAGTCGTCAGTAAAGGTAATGAAGTACCAAGCTCCGTGCCTTGCCCTCTCACACACAGGACTGCATATATCAGAATGGACCAAATCCAATGGAATTTCAACTATGGTTTCTGAACCGAAAAGGTTTTCTAGTTACCTTGCCAACCAAAATTTTCACATAAAGCCATCTCCATGTTTGGACTTCACCTAGCAAACCATCTTTTGCTAGTTTAATCATTCGATTTAACTTATGTGCCATAGTCTAGCATGCCAAATATTTTTCAGCAGTTATATTGGGGAACTTATGAAACAGTCTTGCAAGTTGAAATCATCAATAACATCCATAACAAAGAACTTCCCTGAAAAGGAAAGCTAAACCGTAAAAGGTTTCATCACTAAGAATGTCAGCACCTTTCATCATGAAAGTTCACATCAAACCCATAATTCAATAGACACAGTACATAAACTAAATTCTGTCATATGTCCGGTGTATGAAGTACATCTTGTAAGATTATGGTCTTTACACCATGCAGAGATAAGCTGCAGGTGTCTATGTCTTTGACCTTGATCTTTGCGTTATTGCCAACATAAAGCCATTTGCATTAAGGTTGCAACCGACGGTAATCCACAAAGGATCCCTGATCCTTCGTTACATGGTCTGTTGAGCCTGAGTCTTTCCATAGTCATTTCGCTCAGTGTCACGGGGCCATTACTCTCTCCCCCAAAAGCTAGCTTTTGGGGAGAGAGTAATGGCCCCGTGACAAGTGGTATCGAAGCCAGCTCTGAGCCTTCGGTCTCTGGTGGACCCTCCGGACGCCAGCGAGGTTGCCGGTGGGCCCCGCGGTGAGGTCACTCATGGATTGGCTAAGGGAGAATGTCAAAGTTCCACATCGGAGAGGCTTGGGAGGGTGCTGGGCTATATAAGCGGGCACGCTGCACACCCCCACAAGCTAGCTTTTGTGGGAGAGAGTAATGGCCCCATGAAATCAAGGAAGTCCCTCGCGATGTGACCCAACTTTTGGCAGGCATAGCATTTGACCTTATTCAAGCCATCTTTACTTTCGTCCCTTTTGAATTTAGGTCGTCCTTCCTACCTTTTCCAAGAAATTTCTTGCCCTTCTTAAATCGGGCTTAGCATTGGAAATGCTTGTATCCTCGGTGTAATAGGCATGCCCAGAAGTCTTATATGACTCCAGGCGTTCATCCTCAAACTCAAGATGCTTCACAACATCATTAAAAGTGATGATGTTATCGTTATGGGTTAAGTTGACTTTCATATGTTTCCAACTCAGAAAGTGATCTGATCACAGCCTACACTTGCTGCTCATCAGTCATTGTAAGCCAACTTCCTGGAGCTCTCTAATCATGTTTGACACGTTTCAAAGGTGCTTCTTCATGGATGTAATACCCCGAAGCTTATACGTGTCAAACTTGATTGTCAGCCTTTTAAGCTTAGTGGTCGAAGTTCCACTAGACTTATCTTTGAGAGCTACCCACTTGTCATATGCAATTGGACGTTTTTCAAACAGACATATTAGGTCATTTACCATTATTCTTAGTAGGGTGACTCTTGCAATGCTACTTTTCTTTCTTCCATGCCTGGTATAACTCCAGGTTCTTTCTATGCTGGGCTGTAGTCCCAACTTTAGGTTCCACCAAAATGGTGGTTAGTGGCTCAAGGGCCTCCTATTTCTCCAATATATACCTTATGGTGTCAGATATCTCATTTGTCACCATTCAACTTATCCTCTTCATTCAACTTGACAATTATGCTTTTTATTGCCATTTTCTAGTCTGAGGTGACAGGGTATTTCATCAACAAATATTTTCTCATATAGCTGAGTTTTTAGCGTTTATGTAGCATATCATAGTATACAATGTCTTATACTTATATTATTCTCGACAAGAAGATAATTTGATCACTAGATTTGCAATCAGAAGAATACGTTTGTACCTCCTATCATACAAACACTAGTAACTACATTATTTTCTTTCAAGAATTTTATATAAGTACCTCTTGAATCGTCAACTTTTAGAATTCTCATTTCTAAAAGCTCCCACTTATCAAAAGTGTTACAAAGTGACAAATCATGTGAATAACAATGACGATTTCACAACAATTCACATAAACTAAACATGTCACATTTTACAATGCATTTAGTCACAATCATACACCAAATCATGTTCTAAAACACATTACCAGAACATAGAGGGTAAACACATAAATCTGAAGCACAATACTCTTTAGATATTTCCAATACAATTATTGACTATTTATTTTCTCAGCTTTTTTTTAAAGTATTGGTTTTTGTTCATCATAAGTTTCGTAGTTTTCTTTACTGCATCAACCCACATGGTTTTAATTGAATGTGCCCATTCTAACTGCTGCACGATACTTCATCATGAAATTCACACATAATTTTGTTGTTTCATTATCAATTATGCCGTTGACATAGCTCCAAATGATGTCACACATATATATATATATATTTTTATTCTTAACGATGGTTGTTATCATTATATCATATTCAGCTATCGTTGCGGCCATAGCGGGGGAAAAAGGTTAATTGACCTCCTCATCAAAATCTTGAAGTTTTAAATTGAATAAGAATGAGGATTTAGGACTTGGGTCTGAGTAGACTTCTTGAGGTTCCTCTTGACCTCTTTCACTGTCCTAATCAGGACCCCTCTTGGATCCTCTTTAGGTTCTTCCTCATGTTCCCTTGATAATCTTCCTTAAGATCCTTTTCAAACGGTTCCTCCTTAAAATCCTCTTCAAATTCTTATTAAGGATCCTTGTTAGGAACATGTTCATCAACATATTCAATGTACACTGGTCCTTTACACAGTGTTTCAGTGCTTTCTAAGATTTAATGTAGCATTATTTTTTAAAAAAATGGATTTGAAATTATTTCATTGGAACATTTTCAAAAAATCTTTGACTAAGCACTGATTTTTGTTAAAAACAGATCCTGAATTGCCTTGTAAAATAGCCAAATTATATATCAAAATGAAGCTCTTGAATTTTAGGATTTTTAGGAACAAACCGGGCCTCATTTGGAGTTCACACGCACCCTCACGCGCCTCAAGAAGATTAAATCCTGAAAAATTTCAAAAAATGGGTCGCAGCCCACTCTCTGGTGTGGCGCGTGTAGTCCACCACCGCCTTGCTGCTGTCGTATCCTGACACGTGCTGGACCGTTCTTCTCCACTCGCCGTCGTGGTTCTGATGTGGTAGTCCACGTGTCTATTGGATGTGCCATGTGGCCTCACGCACCACGTGGCCTTTTTTCTTTTAGTTAATAATTTTTCATAATCTAATTATTATTATTTTTTAAATATTTTTTCAGATTTTTTTTGGACTGGGCTAGAGAGGCCCCAGCTGGCTTTTTTTGTTTTGTTTTCTTTTTTTTATTGGGCCTCTCTGGCCCAATGCACAAAAGCCCCTTTTTTTAAAATCGGTTTTGGGCCTCTCTGGCCCAAATTTCCTTTTTTTTAATTTTCAGTTTGGGCCTCTCTGGCCAAGACTGAAAACTTTTTATTTATTTTTTTTTGTTTTTCGGTTGGGCCTCTCTGGCCCAACTCGATATTTTTTTTTTGAATTTTTTGTTTGGGCCTCTCTGGCCCAACCTATTTTTGGGTCGAGTTAACCTACCTGTTCCTGACATGCTTCGCTACCCTCTGCCACCGTCGAGCCTTTTTTTTTCTTTTGGAATTTTCGTCTTTTTGAACGGTTACTATTCATCTGATGTGCTTTCCAGCGATATCTTCGCCGTCCAGAGTCCGTTTTATGCGTTCTTGGTGTCTATCTCTTCGTTTTGACGAGATCTACACAATAAGAGCACTTTTGGAGCAAAATTCTTTCTCCTTTTCTGAAAAGCGTGATGGAATTCGTAACTTGTTTTTCCTCCGTAACTCCGTCTTCTGGTGTCCGTTTTTCGTGTTCTTGATGTCCACATTCTCGTATTGAAGAGATCTACACTATCGATATGTTTTCTAAGCCTAAAGGCGTCGTATTCTGAAAGCCCAGATCTGGATCTCCGTTTTTGCGTTTCGTTTTCTCGTTTTGTTTTTCGTTTTCATCGTTTGGGTTTAGAGGCATATAATTTCAAACCATATATACACATAAATCACAGATATGCTTGAAATCTGAACCGAAAAACAAAACGGCATACTATATAGGAAAGCAAGAAATATACATACACATATATCTCAATGAATATGCTTGCGAAAATTCATGAACAGTAAGTAATATTGCCTCAGGAACCTATAAGCTCTGATACCACTGAAGGAATTTCGAGCGTACCTGGAGATGTCAAATTACGAATCTGCAAATACCCACGCAGAATTCGGATCACAATGGTGGATCCAAACACAAGACACAGCAAAAGCCCGAAGGCAAGAGGAGAGGAGATGAGAGGACTCTCTGCAAGGGAAAGGGAATGGAGAAGACTCGTTTTCTCCATGCGTTATGTCTGCTCACTTTGGGGAACCACTTCCCCTTCTTAATAACCTCTCCACAAGGGTCCATATTTACACATTCGACCCATCCCATTGGATTTGGACCTAATCCATCAAGGGTGGCCCATATCCCAACAGTTGCAATGTAACCATTTTCTGACTAAAAAAGTTCTTTCAATGTTGGACACAATGTTAAAATACCCATTCAATAAGAGTTTTGAAGGACTAAAGAATTTGTTTCTTATGGGAACTGTATTGTAATCAATTTAGCAGGTTTAAGTGCATATACATTTATAAAGGAGATTTGAAAATGAAGGAGACTTCTTTCGTTGAATAATTAATGTGCATTTTTTTTGTCATTTACATTTTTCATGTTATGTGTTGCTAACTGATGTGATATATTCCAGTTTCAACAGTAAGAAGAAGCCTTTCTAGAACTTGCTTTTCTTCATTTTGGTGGGAATATTGTTAATAAGGTTAGTCTACAAGTGATTATGTTTTGTTGATGATCGTTGTATTCTTTATCTCGCACTTATTTATATATCTTGTAGTGTAGGATGCTCCATTACAGCTTTCATGGCATCATACTGGAATTATCCAAGCGGGCATGCCTTAAAAGAATTGCATCGATTTGGTGATTCCATGAATCTTAAAATGTTAGTACACTTGCTACTTCTCCCTAGGAAGCTAGAATCTGCTTGAGGAAACTATTGTTTTATGCCCTTAATGTATGATGATGATGATAGAATCTGTTGAAGAATTGAGAAAAAGGAAGAATTTCTTTCTATTTAGAATCTAAGTCTCAGAACTTTCTCAAACCTGAAGGAGAATTTCCTTAGTACTACTGAATTAACATGTGTATTTCGTATCCTTCAGCACATAAGTAGCAAGTTTTACTAACTAACATCTTAAGCAATGGGCAAAACAGCACTTTATGCAATTACTAATATAAAAATAGCCTAATTTCCAACTTTAGCCTTCTTACTGTATGTCAGCGATTGAAATTCATGATTAAGAACTCATCTGTTGTCAGGATTGGGAATTTTCAAGATTGGGATTTGTCAATTCGGACATTTTGCAAGAATTGAGGGTCTTTCTAGGCCTAAGGCTGAGGGGAATTTATAGTCATATCTGTTGTCAGGATTGGGATTTTTGCGCTCTCCAAATCCGGATTACAACTATTCTATCTTAATGGCTCGTTGTAACCCTAACTCCTACAACTAAGCTGATTAGAAAATCTGTACTAAATAAAGAATATTTCATCTCGAACATTTAGTATCATTGATTTTTGACATTAGGGCTGTGAGTTTCAAGCTCTTGAGTACATTTTCATATTCTGTTGGAGTGTATTAACATTTTATGTAAGAACTCAATCTCAGTCTTGTTATTCCAAGAATTTGACGTAGAAGATAAAAAATTACAAGTAAAGAAACTCCACAAAATCATATAGCAGTAAATGAACTGAAAGCTGAAATATTTTGATCCCACAAAATCTGGAGGGTTGAATTTACTCCTAAATGTAAGATATCTATTCATCACCGTCCCAAATTTATAATTTTCCCCTCAAAGTTTCCCTATTCATGGTACATATTAGGGGGTTCCATCAAGGGGTAATTTCAATCAATGCATATGATTTAAGAGGTTAAGTTTAGGGAATCCAAAAAACATTTGTTACTAATAACCAACTTAATTAATTATTTAATTTCTTTAAATTAGTTATATAGATTTTATAGTAAGAACTAGAGGTAGTATCATTGCACCATTTACGCAAGCTAATAGCTATGGGAGAATGAATATGTACAAATGAAAGATGTTAGGGTATTGTTATCTTAAGGTTTTACAAATTCAAAATAGATATTTTAATTTACAGAAAACATTATAAATGTTATAAAATTTGTGGATGTCCATAAAACTCTTTGGATTCCACTTAGGATCCTCTCCTTCTAAATGCCAAATCTCATAACCTTCCACCCCTTATTATTCCCCATGCTTAATGCCATAAAGATCATAACCTCCAATACCTTTATGTATATCATAATGTGGATTAATCCTTGTGTTTATGGCATTGTGACTCTTGGAAGGATATGGTGCCTATAAATAGAGTTGTAATGCAAAGTGTTGGTTGTACTTGGAATCACATGTGAATGAGAATAAGAAATGCTCATATGCTCTCTTCTACAATCTCTTATCTTCTCTTATTTTCTATGCTCTCATTTTTTTGTTTTATAACATGTTATCAGCACGAAGCTCTACGAATGGCGTATTTCCTTATCGTTGTCTTAGAAATTTCTTCTTCTTCTTCTTCTATTATATTTTATTTAATCCATATATCTATGATAATCTAAACCATTATATGGAATTAAAGATATTCTTTTACCGATTGTTTTATACATCGGGTTCCATGGTTAAGATTGGATATTATTGTTACTTCATTTTAATATCCTTCTCAAGCTTTTTATTTATATTATTTATATTAATTTATATTATATTATATGGTTATTTATATTTTATGTCGTTATATTATATTTATATTTCATTTGTTTATTTATTTATTTATTTAGCATTTGTATTTAGCTATTTTATTTCATGTCATATTCTGTTATTTATATTGTGCTATTTATTTATATTATTACATTTATACATTTTTCTTTATTTATTGCTCACACACACACACACATATGCCATATTTATTTAATGTTTATTATTTATTTATATACACATTTATTTATATTGACATATATATACATATATATATTTCCCTACCTCACTATATATATATTGTCATCCCTCTTTATGGATATTTATTTCATGTTTTTATATTATTTATTCACGCTTCATTTATTTATTTGATATTTATATTTTGCTATTTTAATTCTATTATTATTTACATTTATATATTAAGTTGTTTCATTTTATTTACATTTCATTTATTTATATTATTTATTTA
>JANTPZ010153622.1:2732-22396 GCA_025593235.1 Vachellia pachyceras | reverse complement strand
TTTTGTTATGTAATTATGATTATAGATATGAATGGGAAAAAGGTGAAAATAGGATTTAAATTATATTAGTAGGATTTAGATAGAATTTAATTATTAACTGTTAATTATATAAGTAGTATTTGAGAAAATTAGGATATCTAGAGAATATTTAATAAGATTAGGATATTTATTAAGCTTTATATCTATTAGGACTTGTTCCTATAAATAAGGGTAGCATATAAGATCAAGGTTGTTAAACTCACAGGTTTAAGCAAACTCGGGTCGAAGATGTAAAGTCGTCCCGTAAACTCTTACTAAACTCGCAAGAGTTTTTACTTTTATCAATAAATTTGTATTAAAAATATATATTTAAATAATTAAAATATAAAAATGACAACAATTTTATTTAAATTTAAATAATTGAAATTAAATCTACCAACTTTATAATTTATCATATATAATTTGTCATAATTAAGTCCACTAAATATGAAAAAATTGAACTTTGCATGAGTTTAATAGAATTGACATGATTTTATAAGTTAGAAAAGTAAAAATGTAAATTTGTTGTATAAAATCGTACATTTAATCAAATGCTATTACGAGTTTAAAGGCTAGTTGATACTGTTTTTTGTAAGATAGTACCGTAAAAGTGTTGCACCCTAAGAGTCAACTCACAAGTTTGATAACAATCTACCTAATTTGATTTGTGATTAAATAAGACTGATATTATTAAGGTTATTCTTTTTTTCATATATTTATTATCTCTCTTTCTCTCTCTTCCTCAACTAAATAATACCATAATGGAGGTATGCTGCCTTAATTTATAGGCATAAAATAATATTCTCTAGATATTTAACTTTCAACTAAATAACAAGCATTTTTTGGGCCAATTCTTCAACGTTTCATTTTGTCCACAAACTGCATTTAGGCTTTGTGGGTCTTTCTCACGCTTGGGTTGCCTTGTATTTGATGACACATGGAATTTAAATTATATGCTAAGTTATACAATAGTTAATTAGTTCCTTAAATTAAACAAAAAAATAGTTGATGCGTAATTTCTTAAAGTGGACTTTTATTACTCTCAGTATCACACTTGTTAGATAACAAATCAATATCATTAATCAAGATGTATAAATAAAAGTAGTCAGACTTGGAGTTTCAAATCTAAAATCTATTAATTAGAGATTTGTATAAATAAAAATGTAGAAATAAACGTTATGTTAAAAATCAATTGAAATATCAAATATTTTCTATTAAAAAGATGACATGCACATTATTTATTATCTTTGTTTTACATCGCATATTGATTAATTATCTTTTTTTTTTCACATTTTGTTTGAGCAGTTTCATTTCCCTTATTTCAAATTTCCATAACTTTATGATTTGCCTTTTTAAATTTGAATGTTGTTTACAATGGCTTAGGGTTTAATAAATGGATCGTACTTGGATGAATGCATTAAGAACTAGTGATGAATATAAGAATGGTGTGGAAGAGTTTATTGCATTTGCTAAAAGAAATGCGACTAGCAAAAATGTGATGTATTTTTGTCCCTGTGTCAAGTGTATGAATGGGATTAGGCAAAATATTGATGATATAAAGGATCACCTAATTTGTGAGGGAATAAGTCTCCAGTACACAAAGTGGATATGGCATGGGGAAAACTAAATGCATATGCAGCCCACGAAAGAGATTATGTGGATGCAATAGATGAAGATAGAATGGAAAGAATGATTCACGATCTTGAGGTAGAATCTTTTCCCCAAGCCCCTGTATATGAAAGTATGCGGAGCGATGCAGAGACACCGTTGTACCCCGGGAGTAAGCATACAGGCTTGATAGATACATTGCATTTGATGAACTTGAAGGCATCTTGTGGGTCGACCGACAGTAGTTTCACATTGTTGCTGCAGTTGTTGGGTGATATGCTTCCAGAGAACAATGTACTTTCAAATCGTATGTATGAAGCTAAGAAAATCTTATCTACGATGGGCGTGGAGTACAAGAAGATACATGCGTGTCCTAATGACTGTATACTATACAGAAATGTGTATGAAGATCTTAGTGAGTGTCCGAAATGTAAAACTGCATGATAAAGGTGAGGAAAGGTGGTGATTGTGGTGATAAACTAGCTAAAAGGAAACCTTTGAAGGTACTGTGGTATCTTCCAATAGTACCACGGTTTAAGCGTTTGTTTGCCAATGCAACAAAAGCACAGAAGATGGCATTGTGATGAGAGAATATCTGATGAAAGGTATCTTTGACACCCGACCGATTCTCCACAGTGGAAGAAAATTGATGAAATGTTTCCGCAATTTGGTAGTGAGCCAAGAAACCTTCGGCTTGGGCTTTGTACAGATGGGATCAATCCGTTTGAGATACTTAGTAGTACACATAGTGCGTGGCCGGTACTCATGGTGAAATACAACATGCCTCCCTGGTTGTGCATGAAATGTAATTATATGATGTTACTATGATGATTTCTGGACCAAAATAGCCGGGGAACGATATCGATGTTTACTTGGCACCTTTGAGTGAAGACTTAAAGAAGCTATGGGAGGAATGCGTTGATGTATTTGATGCATATCGGCAAGAGTCATTTAAGATACATGCGATGATCTTCACAATGATAAATGACTTTCCTGCGTACGGTAACTTGTCAGGATACAGTGTCAAAGTGCATAAAGCGTGTCTGATATGTGAAGTAGACACACACTTCTATCAACTTAAGTATGGGAGAAAAACTGTCTACCTTGGTCATAGGAGGTTTCTTCCTCAGTTTCATCCCTATCGTAGGTTAAGAAAGAGTTTTAACGGCTTTCCGGAGAATTGAATGGCTCCAAAAGCATTAACCAGAAAGGAAGTGTATCATCGGATAGAGAATGTAAATGTTATATTTGGTAAGAATCAGAGAAATGCCAGCGAGAAGAGCGTATGGAAGAAGTGGTCAATTTTTTTTTATCTTTCATATTGGCATACTCTTGATGTAAGGCACAGTATTGATGTAATGCATGTGGAGAAGAACGTTTGTGATAGCCTTGTCAGGACGCTGTTGCACATACCGGGAAAGACTAAGGATGGAATCAGTGTGAGATTAGACTTGGTTGAAATGGGAATAAGAGAACGGTTACATCCAAAGCTAAGAGATGATGGTAAAAAGGCGTACATAGAGCCAGAGCGCATACACTGTCAAAAGCTAAGAAAAAAAGTTTTTGTGAGTGTTTGCATACCATCAAGGTGCCACAAGGGTATTCTTCAAATGTGAAAAGGCTTGTTTCATTAGATGATTTGAAGCTCGTGGGATTAAAGTCTCACGATTCTCATGTGTTGATGCAGCAATTATTTCCAGTGGCTATTAGAGGCATTATAAAGGATGACATTTGAGCCACCATAACCAGGTTTTGTGTTTTTTTAATGCTATATGCAGCAAAGAGATAGAAGTTGAAAAGTTGGATGAATTGGAAAATGAAGGTTACATTATTCTCTCCCAACTAGAGATGCATTTTCCCCCAACATTTTTTGATATAATGGTCCATCTGGTTGCTCATTTAGTAAGAGAAATACGGCTGTGCGGTCCGATTTACCTAAGATGGATGTACCCTTTTAAGCGTATCATGAAGGTTTTAAAAGGTTATTCAAAAAATCCTTATCGACCTGAAGCATCCATTGTGGAAAGATATGTAGTGGAAGAGGCTATGGACTTTTGCAATAATTATCTATCTGGGGTGAATGTACAATCACGGCATGAAGAAGGCGCAAGCAAGGGAACATGAGGTTTAAAAGTGAAGAGTATTCCTCGTGAAGAAATGTTACAAGCACACCTATATATCTTGAATAATATGGAAGAAATTCAACCTTATTTCCATGAACATAAACAGGTGTTAAAGAAGATGTATCCTAGAAAGAATGACATGCAGATAGCAAATGAACAGAATAAGACATTCATATGATGGTTGAAGGAAAGGGTTTCTCGTGACATTGATGCTTCTGAGATGACCAAATGGTTAGCATGGGGGCCTGCATTTGAGGTGGTCACCTGGAGCGGTTATGACATAAATGGGTATTCATTCTACCCAAAGATTCAAGACGACAAAAGTACAGTGCAAAATAGTAGGGTGATGGTTGTAGCTGATGCCATGCATTTTTCAAGTTCGAAAGACAAGAACCCTGTAATGGCATCTATGGCTTACTATGGAGTTATTGAAGAAATTTGGAAGATGACATATAACAAGTTCAAATTTCCTTTATTCAAATGTATGTGGATTAACAATAATACCGTTATGATCGACCAACAGTTTGGATTTACCTCAGTTGATCTTGAAAGAGTTGGTTATAGAGATGAGCCATTCATTCTAGCAAGTCAGGCCAGGCAAGTGTTTTATGTCACAGACCCAGCAAATAAAAAAAATGTCGATTGTACTTCAAAGTAAAAAACAAAAGGATGGTGATCCAACCTTTAACCTGGACGATATACCCCCTTTTACTATAAATCCGCCTAGACTACGTGAAGCGGAATTGGTTGATGATGATCACTATGCTGTAAGACAAGATCACTGTGAAGGAATATGGGAAAATACATAAAGTAAGGAGTTAATTACGATATGAGTTATAGTATTGTATGTTATATATTTTTATGACTTATAGTATTGTGTTATATGTTTTTATGACTTATAGTATTGTGTGTTATATGTTTTTACCTTAGTTTACTTTATTAATGCTGATTGCAATTTATTTATATCTGACATTGATTTCTTAATAGAAATATGGCGAATTCTGATGAGTCACACAGTGATGGACACGTAGATGAAAACCCAATGGTGGTGAAAAAGGTTAGGGGATGTACAACTATGGCCTTCTTAACTGCACGTCGTCGCCAACGACGTGAGAAGGTGCATGTAGAGTTCGATGCTGACATGAATCCTACTGGTGATAGCAAGATCGATTTATCAGCTATTTAGGGTATTTGGCACGAAGCAGAGTTAGCATACTGTACCTTGGATGGCGGTCTGTTCCCCAAGAAATACGGGAAATAATATGGCAAGAAATTTTGGTATGTAACTTTCAACACCACTTCATTTATGCCTTTATTTCAATTTGTTCAAATTTCATGACACAATATTGTACTTTGCAGCAAACCTATGATGTTCCTGACACTAAGGAACTGAAAAAGCATTGGATGGGCCTTATTCGCATTAGGTGGAAAGATTTTAAGAACAAGCTGACACGATTTTATGTTCGAGGATCAAAGAAAAATGAAGATCCATGTCAGAAATATCCGTTTCTATCCCCGAAGACTGGAGGCTGTTTGTGTTGTCATGGTAGAACCCACAATTTCAGGTGACATCCTTCAGTTCTCTACATTTTGTTGCTACACTAACTCAGATTTCCCTCTTATGCCTTCATAGGAATTAAGTGAAGCTAACAAACAAAAGGGTGCTTCAAATATATATCCGCATTATTTGTCTCGTGGCGGATACAGAAAGCTTCAACAAAAGATGATGGAGGAGGAGCAACAAAGATTAGAGGATGTATCTGCCTCAGATCCCGCCGTTGTCGTTCAGGCCCCTACTCCCCATCCACGTCACAAAAAATGGAAAGCAGCGAGGATGAAAGGTGGGAAGTACATCAATGAAGCAGTTGCTGAGGTGGCTGGAAGGATTGTAAGTGCTGACATATAATAATCACATGTCATTGTTTGTCTTGGGTTTATTAGTACCTCACTTATAACGTATTACACGATGCAGGATGACCTTACAGAGTAGAGCACCCAAGGAACTTTCACTCAAAGTGAGAGGATGGACATCTTAGCGACGGCGATTGGAAGGCCAGATTACCCAAGCCAAGTTCGAGGGGAGTCGAGGGGAACGGGTATAGGAAAATATTTTGGACGACCATCTCAACAGTCTACTGAAGCTCAGATTCAATCTATAGTAGTTAAGATGCAGCAATCACTCCGAGCTGAGTTTGACGCTCAACGCCAGATGCAAAACCAGATGATGAAAAATCTGCGTGAGGAGATGAGAGCTAAGATGATGGCTGATTTAGGAGCTGAGATGAGAGCTGAGTTCGTAGCTCTCCTGAAATCGGGGAAGCTGATTGATGGACTGAAGAATATCGATTCCCCTGTATTTCCCAATAGCAGAGATAGTAATCATCCACATGAGACAGTAGCACTGGGTGACCCTTCCCCTAATTCCCCCGCAGAAGAAGTTAGAGATGATTGTACTCTCTACCTGGATGAGCCAATACGTGCCATTGCCCATGCTTATTTCTACAGGCGAGCTACTACGCACCATTCTATGCCAATTTCGAATAGCTTCTCTCGCATATCGGTGACAGGTATTGAAGATGGCGAGGAAGGCTCTGATGTTTCAGTCCCTGATCGAGAGGTGCTCCATTTAAGCCAATCCAAGGGTTGCTTCATTCTTTGGCCAAAAAATCTCATTTCTACACCTACAACACCTCACGAGGTAGTAGCCACCTTATGATATTACTTAATTTTTTTTCGGCATTATATTTATAATCTGTATTCTCTACTTTACTAGGACCCAGAAGAAGCTGCAAAATTCCCATCCTTGTCACGGCTGTGGCAACTACGAGAAAAATTTACACCCGTGACCATGCAGATGGTTGATGGGATTGTTGGTCGTGGTCAAACGTATGAATTCGTTATCGACAAGGATGATGTGAAACAATTCTTATCTCTGGAGGACCTCGATATAACATGGATTCAATTTGCAATCTTGTAAGTTTTTTATATTCCTATCTTCAATTGATGATGTCATTTTTTTAGGTTTTATATAATTCACTATTTCCTTTATTATTGAACTCTTTAATAGGACCTTACACAGTATTTGCGTCAACTTTTCTAGAGATGATTTGTATGGATTTTTATGTCCTGCGAATACAACGAAGAGTTACAATTCTGTAGAAAATTGGGTGCATTACGTTGGGAGCACAATATGAGCAGACGTTCATCCAAGGATGTGTTACCTAGCGCCAATAATTGAAAGGTATGGAATTATAGTTATCCCTTTAACACATTTAGCCTAATTGGTAATAATTAACTTGTTTTGCTAACTTCATTTCATTTATATGTGTTGTTGTAGTCATCATTGGAGTCTCTGTGTTGTCTGCCCCCTCGTGAATACTATGTATTGGTTTGATCCATTGTCTAGCAGAAAGGCAGGGAAAGAGCAAAAATACGTTTTTAATACGTAAGTTTTTGTATTTCTAAATTATTGCTTTTAACGATGTTTAAAAATATTTTTTCATATGTAACTATTGTCAATTCAATCGCAGCGCACTCAAGACATACCGAATAATGGGCGGTAAACGTGAAGGTATAAATAAAAACACAGTGGTTTTATCCAAAAGTAAGTACTTTGACTTTAAGTTTTTTCATTGAAAGTCGTTTTATCCCTTTATACGTTTTGACAATATGTTTTTTATCTTTAGTGTCCTCGACAATCAGGCAATACTGAGTGCAGGTATTATATCATCAGTTACATGTATAGTATCATTCAGAGTGGATTGATTAGAGATTTAGAAGAGGTAATACGTAATCTATCAAATATTGATTAGTTAATCATTTAGTTTGATGAATTTGGATTGTTCTAATAATTGTTTTTAAATTTGTAGGTTTTTTATAATGATGATGCTTACATGGCTGGTGACATTGATTTGATACGAGATTTGTTGGCCAAACATCTTCTTGATTTGTAGATAATGCCTATTTCTTCAAGGTGAATATATATAGTTTCAACCCTTCATGTCGACTTGTATAGGGTTAATTAGATTGATGAATTGTGTTACTCTGCCACAAATGTACAATAATATTTGCTCAGTAAATGACAATGTCTTTTGTGTTTCGCTGTAACAAGGACTTGGCTTAGGTAGATATATACGTCTAACTCTTGATGAATTTTATGTCTCTCCGCCACAATGACTTTTGATTATAACCCTGATATGTGTTAATGTCTGGATTTGATCTGGTGTATAAAATGTAACTGTAAGCTGAATCAGGTGGGGTTAATAAAATAGAAGAGAATTTTTTTTAAAAAAAAGAACATACAGCGCCCTATATGGTGTTATAGGGTGTCGTAGGTCTGACCTACGGCGCCCTATATTGGTATGTAGGGCGTCGTAGGGTATACCCTAAGGCGCCCTACATTAAAATATAGGGCGCCGTAGGGTGTTACCTACGGCGCCTCTCACCATATTGGGCGCCGTAGGCTGTAACTTTCTTCTCCCCTCACATGCACACCCCCCCACCCCCGAGAAAGGGAGCCTATTAGGTTAAAAATAGGGCGTAAAAAGTACCTTTTGTAGTAGTGTCAACTCCTCATGGATCGTAAGAATTGGGCTACGTTTGGATGATTGAGGCATGATAGATGGATAGATGGTGGTGGAAATGGAGTAGGGTTTGTGTGTGTGTGAAAGATGAAGGAATGTGTGTGTCTGCCTCCCTTTCTCTCCTCTCTGCAGCCTCTCCCCCTCTTTCTCACGAAAATAGCCTAAATGGAATGAATAAACCGTTCTGGGTCGGATATCTAAAGTTGGGTCGGGTTATTTTCCATCTGAAGTAAAAATCTAGTACTGCACGATATTCACCACGGTGAACCTCTCCTGAGAGTTCTTGCCTGCTATTTGAACTTTGGCCGCGGCGAACTTTAAATAGCGCCGCAGCGAAATGTTCCAGAGCTGTTCCTCATGCCCTATTGTACAGAGTTCTTGAAATGAAATAGCAAATATTGGCAATATCATTTGCTCATGATGGAAACTAAGCACAATAAATCATTATTCATGGCATATATACCCAAAATCACACTAATCCAAATCAACAACTCCTAACCTCAAATTAAGCACAAAAAGGGTCATGTATGGGCTAAAATTGACTCTAAGACTGTGGAAATTCAAGTAGAAAACTAATACAAATAAAGCTCAATCAGTTGGGTTTACAGTATTGGTGATCATGGTTTGTAGGGCTTCAAACCCATCTATACTTTGTGATACCTTTCGTCAAAGGATGTGTAAGATTTAATTCAAATCTTATATAACTTATGAATATCACTCCCTTTAAAATCAAATCCTTTACACAGCTATGTCATAGGCTAATATATCACGATTTTCCATTATAAACTTGGTTATAAGCCCTTGTAAGAACATATTGACTATTACAATGGATAGATATTGGTGTCAACTTCGTATTAGAGTCAAACAATGAAGAATGATGATAATCAAAACTATTGGCATATCACTAATATATATATATATATAAACAAATCATGACTCATTTTCTATTATTAAGTTTACCACAACTAATATTTAATATTAAATATATCTGTCTTTCCCTCCTTTTTCTTAGGTGTTATGAAACTTCCCTTCCTCTCATACATTTACCTTCTCTAATGCATTGATTTCTTTTATACCATTTAATTTATATCTCTCTTCTAAGTGAAGATAATCCTCCAATTGCTCAAGAGAAACTTACTTTTAAATATTTCTTTTGAAATCTATCGATTATGAGGAAGTTTATCTATAATTCATGAGACAATAATTTATTTATCTACACTCATATCAAGTTCTTTTTGAGATTATTTAAACCATATTCATTCCATGTATATAATCAATGATAAATTTTCTATCAACCAATCTACACTACTACAAAAAGTACTTTTTACGCCCTATTTTTAACCCAATTGGCGCCCTTTCTCGGAGGGGCGTGTATGTGATAGGAGTAGAAAGTTAGGGCATACGGCACCTATATTATAAAAGGCGCCGTAAGTATAGCCTACGGCGCGCCTTATATTGGAATATGGGGCGCCGTAGGAAATACCTAAAGTATGACTTTAGGCGCCCTATCGTGAAATGGGGCGCCAAATGGTATTTTTGGCGCCCTATATAAAGATAGGGTGCCAAAAATGAGATTTTAGGCGTCTTATCTTACAAATAGGGCATCTAAAGCGACCACCTTCATTTTTTACTCCCCTTTTTTTAAAAAAGGATGCGAAGTTTAGTAGTAAAAACTATACTCTGTAGTAGTACCAATTAAAAATATAACACAACATGATAATTATCAACTCATCTAATCAACCATAGAACATTTTATTATAATTATCAATTTATCAATTTTGAAAACTTATCATGTATACAGAATACATATATATTTTGTATGTATACAGACAAAAACACATGTATATATATTTCCTAGCAACTTGAGAAATTCATTTGATTAATAAAAGCTTCCCATTTTGCTCAGCTTTTAACGAAATAGAGAGGATTTTACTCAAGGTTATCAAACTTGGACTGGTGACTGGACCAGAAAAGTAGTGGGTTAAGGGTCAATGAGCCAGATCGGAGTTAAACTAGGGGTCAAACTAGTGAGGAGTAAAAAATAAAAAAAAAATCTTATCACATATTGACTCAATCAAACTATCCAAAATTGAAAATTTCAAATCTAAGTAGTAAATTCCATTATTAACAAAATAACGATTACCAAATCAATCATATACTTATAGCTTATATATTATCCAACATTATTTATAGTTTTAAAATATTCATCCTAACAAAATATCAAAATATATACATGGTAAGAGCTTTTTTTTTTTTAATTTTTTAACTTTCAAATTTGAAATTTTAAAAATTCATCCTTTTTAAAAAATAATTAAAAAGATGAATAGATACAGATGCAATAGTAGGCCTGTGTGGGAAAGGAATTCTGTTTTTTATTTTTTTACCTTTCAAATTAAAAAAATAATTATTTTAGTTTTTTAAAAAATAAAATTTTAAAAAGAGAAGTAACCCAATCGACCCGATCGGGTTGACCCAACATGGGGTCAAAACGAAACCCGGACCAAATTGATCGGCTTGACCTGAACGGTCCGATCCGGGTTTGATAACCATGATTTTACTCATAACCAAACATTTATGCTTTCAATCCACCAATCTCAGTAGTAAAAAATTCACATGCACTGCAAAATGTCGAACCATATATAGACTCTGCATTTACATGTCCATAAACTATTTTATTGAATCGACCCCTTACATCCTTAGAGCTCCAAGGACCCGAGGTCCCTTTAGAAAACACAGACCCCTACTTTCTTTCAACATCACAAAGAAACAAAATGGTCATGCAAGCTTAGAAACCAACATGCATGTGCATTATTTCAACTTAATCAAACACCAAGCATCAGAATAACACCTTAGAACCACAAAATTCTAATAATTTTGACCACAATCCGAAGAGAAAATGGGTGCTATAAGCATGAACAGTGATTTGCAAACCTGAGCTTCGAGAAAATTAAATAAACTCACATGTATTGCTTGATTTAACTACCAAAAGCATTAATCTTACTCCTTAAATGATTTAATTGATGAAAATCTTCAAATTTATCACTTTTGATTCACCCCAAAAACCCAAAATTCTCCCAAAATTCAATCCTTAATTCCAATAAATTTTGGGCAATTCTCTTATTTTTCTCTAACTTCCTTAAAAATAAAATAAGTTTCCTAAAATAACTTTAAGCCCAAAAGTTATTCACATTAGTACAACAATTTTGTAATTCGCTTTCCCAAGCATCAATTACACTCCATATCATATTGGTCAAATTTTAGGATGTTACATAAAACAATTGCATCAAACAAGATCATGTATAAACCTCATGAATCTATAACCATTTTCAACAAAAGATGTAAATAGAAACCTATCTGTCTTATTTGCCATGATCAAATAAATTTCAATCTGACTACTTTGTAAAGTTCCTCGATCAAACCATCCATTATTTCTAATGAACAAAACTGGTGCCATCCCAAAAATTTGCTTCTCCCAAATTTCTTCAACTTCAAATTTGCTATCAATATGTCAAGTGGTGTCATTTTTCCTCTGCATAAGGTGAGGCATTTTCTTTCTCAAAAAGTGAGAGCAAGTGAATTGATTTGACTGTGTCTTTATTCCTTGGGATCAAAAGCAAAATATTTTTAACTAAAAATTGCAGTATAATGCAATACTCGGGTCGTTTTCTTATCAAGGAGTCTTAATTTAACTTCTCTAGGTAAACTAAGTCTAAAATGAAATAAAATTTGGGATTGGATTGAGAAATCAATTTTTTTAATTATAACTAATTGCACGCAATAAAAATAATTTCTAAACTACTTTTTTATATTTTTTTATAAAATTTGAATGAATAAA
This sequence comes from Vachellia pachyceras, assembly GCA_025593235.1. NCBI lineage: Eukaryota > Viridiplantae > Streptophyta > Magnoliopsida > Fabales > Fabaceae > Vachellia > Vachellia pachyceras. The sequence continues at coordinate 10,229 of JANTPZ010153622.1, read as the reverse complement.
GGAAATTGGGTTGAGATATATAATATGGAAGATGCATTTGGAAAAGAGTAAATGATTTTCCTTATTCAATTAAATAATGGAAGTTTTAAAGTCATCATGTTTAATGGAAAACCTCAAGCAATCGCATTGAGTATAATACTTTTAATCAATGGCTACTACTATCGCATTTCTAGCTATTGCTTAAAAATACTATGAAAATACAACTTGAAGCGTGAATTAAATTAAAGTGAAGTGCTTGTGTCCTCTATATGAACACACTATCATGACATTTAAATTGATTAAATTATATAAACCACTGATTGTTGAAGCAAATATAAATTTATTCAATCAATTGGGAAAATTTATAAATAAAAACCAGACAAGCAACCACAATCCAAAATAACCACAAAAATATTTGATTAAGAACAAAGTTAAGCATAATTAATCCTAAAATTTGGAATTTAAAATAATTAACAAAGTAAAAAGATTAAATAAAAATAAATCTTATAGTTAATTTCAGGGACTCAAGTCAAGATCTCATCTCCAAAAAGAACTAAGAATTAGCCACTCTTCATCATTATCAAATAAGGTTCAACGAAAACGTTGCTGGCAATGGTGAAAAGGATTAGTTTCCAGTCCGTCGTGGGTTGTCACTATTGCTTCAAGTTCCAGTTCATCGTTGCTCGAACTCTATAGTCCCTTGCTGGTTTTTCTGCTCTGGAGGTAATGTCCTTATCTCTTGATTTTCCAAGATTCTCTCTCCCTTACTTCCTAAAAGAATAACAAAATATTCACCAAAAAAAAAGAATAACAAAATAATGAAATAAAAGGAAATAAAATAAAAATTCCTAAAAAATTTTAAATTATTATATGTTATGATTTAATGAATCTTTAAGATAATGCACCGTTTGATAGATTTGCTATTTCAAAATTAGAATCTTTTAAAATCATATTGATAACTCTCCAAATATATTAAAAATATATCTCAAATATACTAAAAATTAGAGAGTTATCAGCAAGTCTGTCATCATCGTTGGTGGTTTAAAGGCAATGGATAGTGTGAGTTTGGCGGTTACACACTGTGACAACTGAAGTAGAGTGAATATTATATTATTCTGCCTCAATAATCAAGATTGGTAAGGATTTTCTTTAATGATAAGTATATCAGTGAGGATTTGATCGATAAAGGTTTGAGATGGGATTTATGCCCGATATGCAATCTAGCTGAGCGAATAATGAATAGCTTAATCCCTTTAGTGAACATCTAATTCTCGATCAAGAATGGAGATCGGCTCATCCAATTGTGGCAATTCTAGAAAGGTAAAGCCTATCGAATTAGAGATGAAGGAGCAAAAGGGCAAGGATGCTAGTGGTGTGCTAATTGGAAAACTGATGAAAGGAAATTACAATAGAGGATCATTTACTAACATGATCAAGAAAGGCTGGAATATGGAGGGACATTTTCTTATACAAGACATCAACAATGTGTTTCTCTTTCTGTTCGAGTGAAGAGAAGACTATGGGAGAATACTAAGGGGAATAACATGGTCAATACAAGGGCAATTGCTGAACATCTAGTGTTGGGAGGAATATATGGTCACTACCAGAAAAATGCCATAAATGGCTATTTTCCGTCGCTAAAATGAGGGTCGCTAATATTTTCCGTCTCTAAATGGAAATTTTCTGAAGGAAAATAGCCATTTAGCGATGGATTTTTCCATCGCTAAATGACATTTTTCAGGTAGTGGATTTTCAGTGAGGTAAATTTTTCTAAATGCCCTTTATGGATTCAATTTCATGGTCTGCCTCTAGAACTTGTGTGCAAAAGCAATGTGATCACGTTGAGGGAATTTGTGAGGGATGTTGTAATGGTAGAGGACCTAGAAATTGAGTGTGGATATGGCAGAAGTAATCTAAGGGCTAGGGTACTTGGAGACATTGATAAGCCTCTAAAGGCCAAATTGATGGTACATAGGCAAGGAAAGGAAGATGCCCTAGTGGATATTAGATATAAGCGATTGCCTAGAAGTTGCTATAGATATGGCATTCATGAACAGAGGAATTGTATGATAGAGATGTTGAAGAATATAATATGACTAATTATGGTAGTTGGTTGAATTTACCGATTGTTAAGAAATTTGATGCACTACTAGAAAAATGTCATTTAGCGACGGAAAAATCCATGACTAAATGGCTAGTTTCCTTCAGAAAATTTTCATTTAGCGACAGAAAATATTAGCGATCCTCATTTTAATGACGGAAAATAGCCATTTAGTGACGGATTTTCCGTCGATAAATTTTTCTAGTAGTGATGGAACAGTGAATCTAGTGGCCCGCTTTGGTGTGAATGGATGATATGAGGAGAAGGATAGCTCAAGCAATGGCCATGAGGTATAGGGTGAGGGTAATGCAGCAAATGACCAGTAATAAAACAGTTACATCCCTTGTAAAAGTTGAAGAGTCATCAGGAATATCGGAAGAAGAGTCAAATAAGATAAGAATGGTGGAGAAAGAGAGCCATGTGGATGAGAGAAAGGAAATTGAGAAACAAGTAAGAGTGGGTACTACTTGTTCTACCCTAAAAACAGAGTTGAGATGTAGAGTTGACAAGAATAAAGGAGGATGGAAAAATGAAAGAGTGCCTCTAAAAGCTATTGAGATGCTTAACAGTGAAAATCAAGAAATAGAGAACAAAGAGCACTATTATGTAGAGTCTATTGATGAAGAGAAAGGTTTGTCAAGAAGCTTAGTGCAAGTGAGGATGGCTTCCCTAGTGATTAAAATCATGGAGCAATTGAGTTAAGTCAGGTTGAAGAGAGAGCAGAAATCCCAATGTCTCCACAAGCTAGAAAATGTAGAAAGATGATAATAGGAATCCTGAGGGCAATTATGTCAATTCGAATAGATATATTGCTTGGCATTCAACTATCAAGAGATGTAAATGGAAGAAGACAATTATATCTTTTTCTTTTTATTTTCTGTGTAATTTTATTATTTAAAAAAAGTATCATTTTGTATTTAGTTGATTATTAACAAGATTTAATATATCTTTAAGATGTTTTGAATCATTTTAAGGATTTTTAGAATATTATTTAGTTGATTATTAGTAGTTTAACTTTTATGATATTATTGTAGATAGATGAGTGTCCAATTAGGGATCTCAAAGATATTATTTAATATAAATATCTTTCATTTAATTTAAGTAGATGGCATCATATCTTTTTAACATTTTAAGTCATATTAGAGCTAGTAAGTATCCTATTTAAGGAGCAAGTTGTACTCAATTATTCTGAAATCGAATGAAAAGTTTTTGCTCAACAAGTTTTGAACTTGTGGGTTTGTATTTGGGATAGAATATGAGTCGGTCATAAAAGAGTGATCAATTCTTGTAGAGCCTTTTATAGTAACACATGAAGTTTGAGGATCAAAACAGGAATGCTAAAAGACTTAAGTTACTTGTGACAATTGAAGATAAAATGAGAAACTTTAAGGAAGACAAAATAGAAACTAAGAAGGAAGATCAAGTTCTCAAAACAGTAATAAAAATCAGCAAAAGGCAAGGAAATAATGGTTGAAATAGCAAAAGAATCATTCAGCTTCGATATACTAGTAAATGATGATGGCATGGGTTGATTGTGACATACCTTAACTTAACCCTTAGCTTCATTATATATTGATTTGGTATCAATGGGAAGCCTAAAAGTTATTAAAAAGTCCAAATAGTTTACTTTGAAAACTTTCAAGTTTTTGAAAGTTACTATTCACTGCATCTTGGACTAACTTTGAAAATTCATAACTAATTCTAGAAAAATCGAAACTGAGTGCTTCCAATTTTTATTTGAAGCTTGTAAGTTCCTTTATAAGGGAAAAACACTCATTGAGTCATTTGCTTTTCCAAATGATACAGTTTAATTCGTAAAAAAAAGTAAGCTTGCAAGTTCCTTTATAAGGGAAAAATACTCATTGAGTCATTTGCTTTTCCAAATGATACAGTTTAATTCGTAAAAAAAAGTACTGTTCATTTGGTCATTTTTCTATTTTCCCAGGTTTTTTCAGTGATTTTCTTCAAACTTTGGAACTTCATAACTTTCTGTACAAAACTCCAAATTCAGTGTTCTTTGGCTTCTTTTACATCTTGAAATGTGAACTATTTTTCTGTAAAATTACATCTCATTTGGAGTTCATTTGCTCTGTTTTTCGACAGGCCAAAGCTAGGGGTTTGGTTAACTTAACCTCAACATTTAACCAAACTTTTCAATTCCAAACTTTACCATTTGAAACCCTAACTTCTAATCCTTTTTAACCATGTTTAATCATGTAATTAGGGTTTCTTAACTAAGCCATACTAACCATACATGCATGGGTTTACATCACACATTCCATGTCATACATAAATTCCCAAGATACTATTACATTACAACTTAATTTCATAACAAGATCACATCAAAATCCATGCTTCAAGCTTCATAAACTTTCTCCTTACCCTTTGATGAACTTGTACATAGAAATGGTTAGTGGGGGAGGGTGAGATTTTTGGAAATCTCAATAGCAAAACTTTCCAACACACTTTATAAAATTGCATGACAACTTTCAATATAAGTGTGAATTCATGAAATGTGCAACATGTAACAATTAAATGCATATGGCCATAGCATACAAAAGCACATATTCACACTTTCAATAATCATAAATTTTCAATATAAGTCATGCATAAATTCATACACATTTTCAAAGCAACTTAGGTTAAGGTTAGAAGGTTTTGCTACCTTTACTCCTTTACTTTCCTCTTAGCTTTGTAATCTCTCTTGAGCACTTTAGAACTTATCCTCTTGCATCAAACACTTGCCTACATAGTTCACAATACTATGGCCATTAAACATAAGCCATTTCAAGGCAAGAATCAATTTAAAACTTTATTAAACTTCCTCTTGAACTTCCTTAATTGCTTTCCTAACCATAGCTTTTTCTTTGTCACTTTATGGCCCTAGATAAGCAATGACATTATTAGAGTTATGAAAAGTGAATGCCCAATGGGTCACATTAGCCCTAAAGGCTTAGTTTCACCCTTGGAGTTCCTACAAATTACATTTGGTCACTTTCTTTCTCAAATTCACATGGTAACCAAAAGCCATCAGCATTTTGACCAAACTTTGAAAAATCATAATTAATTCTATAGAAATCCAATTGGGGTGGTTCAAGTCTCTAATCAAAGCTCTTTCAATCCTATTTCAATGAAAAATAATAACCAATCATTAAGTTAAGTCCATGAGTCCAGAACTGGAACAAAAACGCCCACTGTCCGTTTGGCAAAACTGGAAGTTCCACTTTTCTGCCTCAACTTTGGAAAATCATAACTTTCATTATACAAGTCCAAAAAGTGTGTTCTAGGACTCATATTAAAGCTTTAGATGTGTAATAAATGATCCTAAAATTTCATGGGCAGAACATATCATTTGATCTGGTTAAGGTCAACCCGAAAATTACTGTTCCAGAATGAAAATTCCAGTTTCAGTTCAATTATTCCCAGACTTCCAGATTCATTTACAAGCATCTAAAAATTGTGGGTCCACTTTTACCCTACACAATTTTGCATTCTAAATCCAATGGAAACATCAAAACATTCAAAATCACACTCTTTCCCTTCATTACTATAGCTGCACGAAATCTGCCCAAATGAGAGGAAATGGAATTTTGCAAGATTTCATTGCACAAATATGCATATTTCCATTCCTACACCATTCTCCAATAATCACATAACATAAACACATGAATACTCATGCATAATCAATTTCGTTCTGCAGCCAAGAGTAGGGTTTCATGCCAAAAATTCACTACAAGCTCAAATCAACTCAAACTTGGCATCAACATGCAACAAAACATGCATAGAGTTGATTTGTAACATTTGTTGCTTCCAATTTCCACCCTTCTTCATTTTCTCTCACATCCCTCTTCATCAAAACAGAGCCCTCAACCATTTTTAGAGAAATTTAAACTGATTAGATGGGAGAATGGAGGTTCTAGATGAGTTCTAGAGGAAGAATCAAGCTTGAAACACTAGATTACCTTGAATTTTGGCTTGAACTTGCACTTCCTCTTCCATTTCTCTTCTCCACCGCCTCTCTCTCTTCCTCCTCTGGTTCAGCACGAAAATGGACAGAAATGGGAGTGTTTGGCTTAATAAAAATCTGTCCAAACTTTTACTTTCCAAAAATACCCTTACTTTAGTGATTTTTGGCTACCGAAAATGCTTTTCGGGAATTCTCTTATCACTAAGACCATTTCAATACATCAAAAATTCCCATAATTCATAAGCTCACTAGGATATTTTTCTTTTCTCAAAACTCATTTCGGAAATGCCCTTAATTAATTTTCTTCCGAAAATCCATTTTCGGCGATTTTTTGGCTTTTCGTATCACTATTCCGACAAACTGTTTCCAACTTTCTTCTGGAAACAATTTTATAAATTGGAGCACTCCAAATACTATTTTTAGTCACTTTAACATTACATTTATGAGGCCTTTGGACAATTTAAATAATAATATTTGGCTAAAACTCATTAAATAGCCACAATATTAATTATCGTAAAAATGTCCCACAAAGGGCATTTTTTGTCCATTTAACCTTAACTAAGTCTCAATTGATGATCAATGACTTTTTCTATATCTCCTGGTGCCTCAGGTCATTTTTCGGTATTTTGGTCAAAATTACCAAAATGCCCTTGACTTTTATCAAAATAACCATTTTTCCCTTACATTTTATTTGCTTGCAAAATGGCATATTTGGCATCTCTTATACTTCTATTTATTCTCTGGACCCTTGAGCACTCTGTAGACCTTCGCTTAGCCATTATCCTCAGTTACCGAAAATTGAGGATATTACATTTCTCTTCCCCTTAAAAATAAATTTAGTCCTCGAAATTTTGCATGTGCAATTACACAACCCTAAACACTTAGCATTTATCTCTTCTTCTATTTCCCCCTTTTGAGCCATTGAACAGTCTTCATTCCTCCTTTTGACCGATACCGGCCAGAAACACACGTTGGCCCCTATTTGATGGAAATGGATGCATTTTCAAGATCTAACCACATTTCTGGAATCCTCATCCAAAACTGATCAGGAGAGGGGGTTTCCATGCAATTCTGAGCCATTGAACAGTCTTCATTCCCCCTTTTGATCGGTACAGGGGAGAACACATACGTTGGCTCCTATTTGATGGAAATGGTTGAATTTTCAAGAACTAAACACATTTATGGAATCCTCATCCAAAATTTAGCTGGAGAGGGAGTTTCCATACATTTCTGAGCCATTGAACAGTCTTCATATTCCCTTTTGACGAAAACATGCCAGAAACAAACGGTGGCTCCTATTTGATGGAAATAGATGAATTTTCAAGAGCTAACCACATTTCTGAAATCCTCATGCGAAACTGAGCAAGAGAGGAAGTTTCCATGCAATTGTGACATGTTGAACAGTCTTCATTCCCCCTTTTGGCCAAACCATGTCAGAAACACAGGGTGG
>JANTPZ010153620.1:0-11910 GCA_025593235.1 Vachellia pachyceras | reverse complement strand
GGCCCTTTTTTATGTGAAAATATTTGAATTTTGAAAAAACAACACGATTTAAGGAAGCCTCAATAAAAACTGAGTCACAGTGGATGTTTCCATTCAATTCTAATAGAGTTAACTGTTTAATTCCCTAAACACTAATCTTGCTGAAAAAAATATGGGCCCATTTTTAGTTGAAAATATTTGAATTTTTGAAAAGCAACATGATTTAAGGAATCCTCTTTAAAAACTGAGTCGCAGTGGATGATTCTGTTCAATTCTAATAGAGCTAAATATTTAATTCCTTAAACACTAGTCTTATTGAAAAATATCGGCGTTTTTTATGTGAAAATAGTTGAATTTTGAAAAAATAACACGATTTGAGGAAGCCTCAATAAAAACTGAGTCACAGTGGATGTTTCCATTCAATTCTAATAGATTTAAATGTTTAATTCCTTAAACACTAATCTTGTTGAAAAAATATGGGACCCTTTTTTACGAAAAAATATTTGAATTTTGAAAAAACAACACGATTTAAGGATTTCTAATTAAAAACTGAGCCATAATGGATGTTTCCATTCAATTGTAATAGAGGTAACTCTTTAATTCCCTAAACACTAATCTTGTTGAAAAAAATATTGGCCCTTTTTTATGTGAAAATATTTGAATTTTTAAAAAACAACACGATTTAAGGATTCCTAATTAAAAACTGAGTCCCAGTGGATGTTTCCTTTCAATTCTAATAGAGCTAAATGTTTAATTCCTTAAACACTAATGTTGTGGAAAAAAATATTTGCCCTTTTTTATGTGAAAATATTTGAATTTTAAAAAAAAATAACACGATTTAAGGAAGCCTAATTAAAAACTGAGTCACAGGGGATGTTTCCGTTCAATTCTAATAGAGTTACGTGTTTAATTCCCTAAACACTAATCTTGCTGAAAAAAATATGGGCCCATTTTTAGTTGAAAATATTTGAATTTTTGAAAAGCAACACGATTTAAGGAATCCTAATTAAAAACTGAGGCGCAGTGGATTATCCCGTTCAATTCTAATAGAGTTAAATCTTTAATTCCTTAAACACTGGTCTTGTTGAAAAAAATATGGGCCCTTTTTTATGTGAAAATATTTGAATTTTTAAAAACCAACAAGATTTAAGGAATCCTAATTAAAAACTGTGTCACAGTGGATGTTTCCGTTCCATTCGAATAGAGTTAAATGTTTAATTCCTTAAACACTAATCTTGTTAAAAAAAATATGGGCCCTTTTTTATGTGAAAATATTTGAATTTTTAAAAAACAGCACGATTTAAGGAATCCTAATTAAAAATTGAGTCACAGTGGATGTTTCCGTTCCATTCTAATAGAGTTAAATGTTTAATTCCTTAAACACTAATCTTACTGAAAAAATGGACCCTTTTTTATGTGAAAATATTTGAATTTTGAAAAAAGACAACACGATTTAAGGAAGCATAATCAAAAATTGAGTCACAGTGGATGTTTCCGTTGAATTCTAATAGAGTTAAATGTTTAATTCCTTAAACACTAATCTTTTTAAAAAATATGGGTCTCTTTGTGTGTGAAAATATTTGCATTTTGAAAAAAGAACACGATTTTTGGAATCCTAATCAAAAACTGAGTCCCTGTGGAAGTTTCCATTCAATTCTAATAGATGGAAATGTTTAATTCCTAAAACACTAATCTTGTTGAAAAAATATGCTCCTTTTTTATTTGAAAATATTTGAATTTTAAAAAGAACACGAGTGAAGGAATCCTAATTAAAATCTGAGTCCAAGTAGAAGTTTCCTTCCAATTCTTATAGGGTTAAATGTTTAATTCCTTAAACACTAATCTTGTTGAAAAAAATATGGGCACGTTTTTATGTGAAAATATTTGAATTTTGAAAAAACAACACAATTTAAGGAAGCGTAAATAAAAATTGAGTCAGAGTGAATGTTTCCATTCAATTCTAATAGAGTTAAATGTTTAATTCCTTAAACACTAATCTTACTGAAAAAATGGGCCCTTTTTGATGTGAAAATATTTGAATTTTGAAAAAAGACAACATGATTTAAGGAAGCATAATCAAAAACTGAGTCACAGTGGATGTTTCCATTGAATTCTAATAGAGTTAAAAGTTTAATTCCTTAAACACTAATCTTTTTAAAAAATATGGGTCTCTTTGTGTGTGAAACTATTTGAATTTTGAAAAAAGAACACGATTTAAGGAAGCCTAAATAAAAACTGAGTCACAGTGGATGTTTCCCTTCAATTCTAATAGATTTAAATGTTTAATTCCTTAAATACTAATATTTTTAAAAAATATGGGTCCTTTTTTATGTGAAAAGATTTGAATTTTGAAAAAAGACAACATAATTTAAGGAAGCCTAATTAAAAAATGAGTCAAGTGGTTGTTTCCATTCAATTCTAATAGATTTAAATGTTTAATTGCTTAAACACTAATCTTGTTGAAAAAAATATGGGCACGTTTTTATGTGAAAATATTTGAATTTTGAAAAAACAACACAATTTATGGAATCCTAATTAAAAACTGAGTCGAGTGGATGATTCCGTTCAATTCAAATAGAGTTAAACATTCAATTCCTTAAACACTAGTCTTGTTGAAAAAATATGAGCCCTTTTTTATGTGAAAATATTTGAATTTTGAAAAAACAACACGATTTAAGGGAGCCTAACGAAAAACTGAGTCACAGTGGATGTTTCCCTTCAATTCTCATAGATTCAAATGTTTAATTTCTGAAACACTAATTTTGTTGAAAAAAAACATGTGCCCCTTTTTATGTGAAAATATTTGAATTTTGAAAATACAACACGATTTAAGGAAGCCTAAATAAAAACTGAGTCACAGTTAATGTTTGCCTTCAATTCTAGTAGATTTAAATGTTTAATTCCTTACAGACTAATATTTTTAAAAAATATGGGTCCTTTTTTATCTGTAAATATTTGTATTTTGAAAAAACACAACACGATTTAAGGAAGCCTAATTAAAAACTGAGCCACAGCGGATGTTTCCATTGAATTCTAATAGAGTTAAATACTTAATTCCTTAAACACTAATCTTGTTGAAAAAAATATGGGCCCTTTTTTAGTTGAAAATATTTGAATTTTGAAAAAACAACACGATTTAAGGAATCCTAATTAAAAATTGAGTCGCAGTGGATGATTCCGTTCAATTCAAATAGAGTTAAATATTCAATTCCTTAAATACTAATCTTGTTGAAAAAATATGGGCCCTTTTTTATGTGAAAATATTTGAAATTTGAAAAAGACAACACGATTTAAGGAAGCCTAATTAAAATCTGAGTCACAGTGGATGTTTCCCTTCTATTCTAATAGCGTTAAAAGTTTAATTCCTTAAACACTAATCTCGTTGAAAAAAATATGGGTCCTTTTTTATCTGAAAATATTTGAACTTTGAAAAAAGACAACATGACTAAAGGAAGCCAAAATAAAAACGGAGTCACAGTGGATGTTTCCATTGAATTCTAATAGAGTTAAATGTTTAATTCCTTAAAAACTAATCTTATTGAAAAAATGGGCCCTTTTTATGTGAAAATATTTGAATTTTGAAAAAAGACAACACTATTTAATGATGCCTAATTAAAAACCAAGTCACAGTGGATGTTTCCCTTCAATTCTAATAGAGTTAAATGTTTAATTCCTTAAACACTAATCTTATTGAAAAAAAGAGCCCTTTTTGATGTGAAAATATTTGAATTTTGAAAAAAGACAACACGATTTAAGAAATCCTAATTAAAAACGGTGTCATAGTGGATGTTTCCCTTCAATTCTAATAGAGTTAAATGTTTAATTCCTTAAACACTAATCTTATTGAAAAAATGGGCCCTTTTGTTATGTGAAAATATTTGAAATTTGAGAAAAAGACAACAAGATTTAAGGAAGCCAAATTAAAATCTGAGTCGCAGTGGATGTTTCCATTCAATTCTAATAGAGTTAAATGTTTAATTCCTTAAACACTAATCTTATTGAAAAAATGGGCCCTTTTTATGTGAAAATATTTGAATTTTGAAAAAAGACAACACTATTTAAGGAAGCCTAATTAAAAACCGAGTCACAATGGATGTTTCCCTTCAATTCTAATAGAGTTAAATGTTTAATTCCTTAAACACTAATCTTATTGAAAAAATGGGCCCTATGTCATGTGAAAGTATTTGAAATTTGAAAAAAGACAACACGATTTAAGGAAGCCTAAACAAAAAATGAGTCACAGTGGATGTTTCTAATCAGTTCTAATGGAGTTAAAAGTTTAATTCCTTAAACTTTAATCTTTTCAAAAAATATGGGTCCCTTTTTATGTGAAAATATTTGAATTTTGAAAAAAGACAACATGATTTAAGGAAGCCTAATTAAAAACCGAGTCACAGTGGATGTTTCCATTCAATTCTTATAGAGTTAAATGTTTAATTCCTTAAAAACTAATCTTATTGAAAAATGGGCCCTTTTTATGTGAAAATATTTGAATTTTGAAAAAAGACAACACGATTTACGGAAGCCTAAATAAAAAATGGGTCACAGTGGATGTTTCCCATCAATTCAAAGGGAGTTAAATGTTTAATTCCTTAAACTTTAATCTTTTCAAAAAATATGGGTCCCTTTTTATGTGAAAATATTTGAATTTTGAAAAAAGACAACATGATTTAAGGAAGCCTAATTAAAAACCGAGTCACAGTGGATGTTTCCATTCAATTCTTATAGAGTTAAATGTTTAATTCCTTAAAAACTAATCTTATTGAAAAATGGGCCCTTTTTATGTGAAAATATTTGAATTTTGAAAAAAGACAACACGATTTACGGAAGCCTAAATAAAAAATGGGTCACAGTGGATGTTTCCCATCAATTCAAAGGGAGTTAAATGTTTAATTCCTTAAACTTTAATCTTTTCAAAAAATATGGGTCCCTTTTTATGTGAAAATATTTGAATTTTGAAAAAAGACAACATGATTTAAGGAAGCCTAATCAAAAAATGAGTCACAGTGGATGTTTCTAATCAGTTCTAATGGAATTAAAAGTTTAATTCCTTAAACTTTAATCTTTTCAAAAAATATGGGTCCCTTTTTATGTGAAAATATTTGAATTTTGAAAAAAGACAACATGATTTAAGGAAGCCTAATTAAAAACCGAGTCACAGTGGATGTTTCCATTCAATTCTTATAGATTTAAATGTTTAATTCCTTAAAAACTAATCTTATTGAAAAATGGACCCTTTTATGAGAAAATATTTGAATTTTGAAAAAAGACAACACGATTTACGGAAGCCTAAATAAAAAATGAGTCACAGCGGATGTTTCCCATCAATTGTAATGGTGTTAAATGTCTAATTCCTTAAACTTTAATCTTTTCAAAAAATATGGGTCCCTTTTTATGTGAAAATATTTGAACTTTGAAAAAAGGCAACACGATTTAAGGAAGCCTAATTAAAAACCGAGTCACAGTGGATGTTTCCATTCAATTCTAATAGAGTTAAATGTTTAATTCCTTAAAGACTAATCTTATTGAAAAAATGAGTCCTTTTTGATGTGAAAATATTTGAATTTTGAAAAAGGACAACACGATTTAAGAAAGCCTAATTAAAAACTGAGTCACAGTGGATGTTTCCTTTCAATTCTAATAGAGTTAAATGCTTAATTCCTCAAACACTAATCTTATTGAGAAAATGGGCCCATTTTTATGTGAAAATATTTGAATTTTGAAAAAAGACAACAAGATTTAAGCAAGCCTAATTAAAAACGGAGTCACAGTGGATGTTTCCCTCAGAGTTAAATGTTTAATTCCTTAAACACTAATCTCGTTGAAAAAAATATGGGCCCTTTTTATGTGAAAATATTTGAATTTTGAAAAAAGACAACACGATTTAAGCAACCCTAATTAAAAAACTGTGTCACAGTGGATGTTTCCCTTCAATTCTAATAGAGTTAAATGTTTAATTCCTTAAAAATTAATCTTATTGAAAAATATGGGCCCTTTTTTATGTGAAAATATTTGAATTTTGAAAAAAGACAACACGATTTAAGAAAGCCTAACTAAAATCTGAGTCACAGTGGATGTTTCCCTTCAATTCTAATAGCGTTAAAAGTTTAATTCCTTAAACACTAATCTCGTTGAAAAAAATATGGGTCCTTTTTTATGTGAAAATATTTGAACTTTGAAAAAAGACAACACGACTAAAGGAAGCCAAAATAAAAACGGAGTCACAGTAGATGTTTCCATTGAATTCTAATAGAGTTAAATGTTTAATTCCTTAAACACTGATCTTATTGAAAAAATGGGCCCTATTTCATGTGAAAGTATTTGAAATTTTAAAAAAAACAACACGATTTAAGGAAGGCTAATTAAAAACTGAGTCGCAGTGCATGTTTTCATTCAATTCTAATAGCGTTAAATGTTTAACTCCTTAAACACTAATCTTGTTGAAAAAATATAGGCCCTTTTTTATGTGAAAATATTTGAACTTTGAAAAAAGACGATACGGTTTAAGGAAGCTTAATTAAAAACTGAGCCACAGTGGATGTTTCCATTCAATTCTAATGGAGTTAAATGTTTAATTCCGTAAACACTAATCTTGTTGGAAAAATGGACCCTTTTTTAAATTAAAATATTTGAATTTTGAAAAAAGACAACACGATTTAAGAAAGTTTAAATAAAAAATGAGTCACAGTGGATGTTTCCCATCAATTCTAAGGGAGTTAAATGTTTAATTCCTTAAAGATTAATCTTTTCAAAAAATATGGGTCCCTTTTTATGTGAAAATATTTGAATTTTGAAAAAAGACAACACGATTTAAGGAAGCCTAATTAAAAACTGAGTCACAGTGGATGTTTCCGTTCAATTTTAATAGAGTTAAATGTTTAATTCCTTAAACACTAATCTTGTTGAATAAATGGACCCTTTTTTAAGTGAAAATATTTGAAATTTGAAAAAAGACAACACGATTTAAGGAAGCCTAATTAAAATCTGAGTCCAAGTGGATGTTTTCATTCAATTCTAATAGCGTTAAATGTTTAACTCCTTAAACACTAATCTTGTTGAAAAAATGGTCCCTTTTTTAAGTGAAAATATTTGAACTTTGAAAAAAGACAACACGATTTAAGGGAGCCTAAATAAAAACTGAGTCACAGTGCATGTTTCCTTTCAATTCTAATAGAGTTAAATGTTTAATTCCTTAAACACTAATCTTGTTGAAAAAATATGGGCCCTTTTTTATGTGAAAATATTTGAACTTTGAAAAAAGACGATACGATTTAAGGAAGCTTAATTAAAAACTGAGCCACAGTGGATGTTTCCATTCAATTCTAATGGAGTTAAATGTTTAATTCCGTAAACACTAATCTTGTTGGAAAAATGGACCCTTTTTTAAATGAAAATATTTGAATTTTGAAAAAAGACAACACGATTTAAGGAAGCCTAATTAAAAACTGAGTCGCAGTGGATGTTTCCATTCGATTCTAATAGAGTTAAATGTTTGATTCCTTAAAAAGTAATCTTATTGAAAAAATATGGGCACTTTTTTATGTGAAAATATTTGAATTTTGATAGAACAACACGATTTAAGGAAGCCTAAATAAAAACTGAGTCACAGTGGATGTTTCCATTCAATTCTAATAGAGTTAAATGTTTAATTCCTTAAACACTAATCTTTTGAAAAAATATGGGCCCTTTTTTAAGTGAAAATATTTGAACTTTGAAAAAAGACAACACGATTTAAGGAAGCCTAAATAAAAACTGAGTCACAGTGGATGTTTCCTTTCAATTCTAATAGAGTTAAATGTTTAATTCCTTAAACACTAATATTATTGAAAAAATGGGCCCTTTTTTATGTGAAAGTAATTGAATTTTGAAAAAAAACAACACGATTTAAGGAAGCCAAAATAAAAACTGAGTCACAGTGGATGTTTCCATCAATTCTAATAGAGTTAAATGTTTAATTCCTTAAAAATTAATCTTTTGAAAAAATATGGTCCCTTTTTTATGTGAAAATATTTGAATTTTGAAAAAAGCTAACACGATTTAAGGAAGCCTAATTAAAAACTGAGTCTCAGTGGATGTTTCCATTCAATTCTAATAGAGTTAAATGTTTAATTCCTTAAACACTAATCTTGTTGAATAAATGGACCCTTTTTTAAGTGAAAATATTTGAAATTTGAAAAAAGACAACACGATTTAAGGAAGCCTAATTAAAAGCTGAGTCGCAGTGGATGTTTCCCTTCAATTCTAATAGAGTTAAATATTTAATTCCTTAAACACTAATCTCGTTGAAAAAAATATGGGCCCTTTTTTATGTGAAAATATTTGATTTTTGAAAAAAGACAGCACGATTTATGGAAGCCTAATTAAAAACTAAGTCGCAGTGGATGTTTCCATTCGATTCTAATAGAGTTAAATGTTTGATTCCTTAAAAAGTAATCTTATTGAAAAAATATGGGCACTTTTTTATGTGAAAATATTTGAATTTTGAAAAAACAACACGATTTAAGGAAGCCTAAATAAAAACTGAGTCACAGTGGATGTTTCCCTTCAATTCTAATAGATTTAAATGTTTAATTCCTTAAGCACTAATCTTTTTAAAAAATATGGGTCCTTTCTTATGTGAAAATATTTGAACTTTGAAAAAAGACAACACGATTTAAGGAAGCTTAAATAAAAACAGAGTCGCAGTGGATGTTTCCATTCAATTCTAATGGAGTTAAATGTTTAATTCCTTAAACTTTAATCTTTTTAAAAAATATGGGTCCCTTTTTAAGTGAAAATATTTGAATTTTGAAAAAAGACAACACGATTTAAGGAAGCCTAATTAAAAACTGAGTCACAGTGGATGTTTCCGTTCAATTTTAATAGAGTTAAATGTTTAATTCCTTAAACACTAATCTTGTTGAATAAATGGACCCTTTTTTAAGTGAAAATATTTGAAATTTGAAAAAAGACAACACGATTTATGGAAGCCTAATTAAAATCTAAGTCCAAGTGGATGTTTACATTCAATTCTAATAGAGTTAAATGTTTAACTCCTTAAACACTAATCTTATTGAAAAAAATGGGCCCTTTTTTATGTGAAAATATTTGAACTTTGAAAAAAGACAACACGATTTAAGGTAGCCTAATTAAAATCTGAGTCCAAGTGGATGTTTGCATTCAATTCTAATAGAGTTAAATGTTTAACTCCTCAAAAACTAATCTTATTGAAAAAATGGGCCCTTTTTTATGTGAAAATATTTGAATTTGGAAAAAAGACAACACGATTTAAGCAAGCCTAATTAAAAGCTGAGTCGCCGTGGATGTTTCCCTTCAATTCTAATAGAGTTAAATATTTAATTCCTTAAACACTAATCTCGTTGAAAAAAATATGGGCCCTTTTTTATGTGAAAATATTTGATTTTTGAAAAAAAGACAGCACGATTTAAGGAAGCCTAATTAAAAACTAAGTCGCAGTGGATGTTTCCATTCGATTCTAATAGAGTTAAATGTTTGATTCCTGAAAAAGTAATCTTATTGAAGAAATATGGGCAATTTTTTATGTGAAAATATTTGAATTTTGATAAAACAACACGATTTAAGGAAGCCTAAATAAAAACTGAGTCACAGTGGATGTTTCCCTTCAATTCTAATAGATTTAAATGTTTAATTCCTTAAGCACTAATCTTTTTAAAAAATATGGGCCCTTTTTTAAGTGAAAATCTTTGAACTTTGAAAAGACAACACGATTTAAGGAAGCCTAGTTAAAAATTGAGTCACAGTGGATGTTTCCATTCAATTTTAATAGAGTTAAATGTTTAATTCCTTAAACACTAATCTTTTTGAATAAATGGACCCTTTTTTAAGTGAAAATATTTGAATTTTGAAAAAAGACAACACGATTTAAGGAAGCCTAATTAAAATCTGAGTCACAGTGGATGTTTCCATTCAATTTTAATAGAGTTAAATGTTTAATTCCGTAAACACTAATCTTGTTGGAAAAATGGACCCTTTTTAAATGAAAATATTTGAATTTTGAAAAAAGACAACACGATTTAAGGAAGCGTAATTAAAAACTAAATCGCAGTGGATGTTTAAATTCGATTCTAATAGAGTTAAATGTTTGATTCCTCAAAAAGTAATCTTATTGAAAAAATATGGGCACTTTTTTATGTGAAAATATTTGAATTTTGAAAAAAGACAACAAGATTTAAGGAAGCTTAATTAAAATCTGAGTCACAGTGCATGTTTTCATTCAATTCTAATAGCGTTAAAAGTTTAATTCCTTAAACACTAATCTCGTTGAAAAAATATGGGCCCTTTTTATGTGAAAATATTTGAATTTTGAAAAAAGACAACACGATTTAAGCAACCCTAATTAAAAACTGTGTCACAGTGGATGTTTCCTATCAATTGTAATGGTGTTAAATGTCTAATTCCTTAAACTTTAATCTTTTCAAAAAATATGGGTCCCTTTTTATGTGAAAATATTTGAACTTTGAAAAAAGACTACACGATTTAAGGAAGCTTAATTAAAAACTGAGTCACAGTGGATGTTTCCATTTAATTCTAATAGAGTTAAATGTTTAATTCCTTAAACACTAATCGTATTGAAAAAATGAGCCCGTTTTGATGTGAAAATATTTGAATTTTGAATAAGGACAACACGATTTAAGAAAGCCTAATTAAAAACTGTGTCACAGTGGATGTTTCCCTTCAATTCTAATAGAGTTAAATGTTTAATTCCTTAAACACTAATCTCGTTGAAAAAAATATGGGCCCTTTTTTATGTGAAAATATTTGAAATTTGAGAAAAAGACAACAACATTTAAGGAAGCCTAATTAAAACCTAAGTCCCAGTGGATGTTTCCATTCAATTCTAATAGAGTTAAATGTTTAATTCCTTAAACACTAATCTTATTGAAAAAACGGGCCCATTTTTTTGTGAAAATATTTGAATTTTGAAAAAAGACAACACGATTTAAGCAAGCCTAATTAAAAACTGAGTCACAGTGGATGTTTCCCTTTAATTCTATTAGAATTAAATGTTTAATTCCTGAAACACTAATCTCGTTGAAAAAAATTGGGCCCTTTTTTATGTGAAAATATTTGAATTTTGAAAAAACAAAACGATTTAAGGAATCCTAAATAAAAACTGAGTAACAGTGGATGTTGCCATTCTATTCTAATAGAGTTAAATGTTTAAATCCTTAAACACTAATCTTATTGAAAAAATGGGCCCTTTTTATGTGAAAATATTTGAATTTTGAAAAAAGACAACACGATTTAAGAAAGCTTAAATAAAAAATGAGTCACAGTGGATGTTTCCGTTCAATTTTAATAGAGTTAAATGTTTAATTCCTTAAACAATAATCTTGTTGAATAAATGGACCCTTTTTTAAGTGAGAATATTTGAAATTTGAAAAAAGACAACACGATTTAAGGAAGCCTAATTAAAATCTGAGTCCAAGTGGATGTTTTCATTCAATTCTAATAGCGTTAAATGTTTAACTCTTTAAACACTAATCTTGTTGAAAAAATATAGGCCCTTTTTTATGTGAAAATATTTGAACTTTGAAAAAAGACAACACGATTTAAGGAAGTCTAATTAAAACCTGAGTCGCAGTGGATGTTTCCCTTCAATTCTAATAGAGTTAAATATTTAATTCCTTAAACACTAATCTCGTTAAAAAAATATGGGCCCTTTTTTATGTGAAAATATTTGATTTTTGAAAAAAGACAGCATGATTTAAGGAAGCCTAATTAAAAACTAAGTCGCAGTGGATGTTTCCATTCGATTCTAATAGAGTTAAATGTTTGATTCCTTAAAAAGTAATCTTATTGAAGAAATATAGGCACTTTTTTATGTGAAAATATTTGAATTTTGAAAAAACAACACGATTTAAGGAAGCCTAAATAAAAACTGAGTCACAGTGGATGTTTCCCTTCAAT
>JANTPZ010153617.1:0-15129 GCA_025593235.1 Vachellia pachyceras | reverse complement strand
GTTAAGTCATATTTTTATTTGATAATACGTCTATTTTTTGCAAAAAAGAAAATCCCATTTTCTTAAACAAGATTAGAGTTACAGGAATGAAACATTTAACTCTTAGAATTAAATGGAAACATCCAAGAGACTCAGTTTTGAATTAGTATTCGTTAAATCATATTTTTATTTGAAAATCAACTATTTTTGCTAAAAAAATGCCCATTTTTTTAAACAAGATTAGTGTTACAGGAATGAAACATTTAACTCTATTAGAATTGATTGGAAACATCCACTGAGACTCAGTTTTTAATTAGTTTTCGTTAAATCATATTTTTCTTTTAAAATACATCTATTTTTTCCCAAAAAATGCCCATTTTTTAAGCAAGATTAGTGTTGCAGGAATGAAATATTTAACTCTTCTAGAATTGAATGGAAACATCCACTGAGACTCAGTTTTTAATTATTTTTCGTTAAATCATATTTTTATTTGAAAATACAACTATTTTTTGCAAAAAAAATGCTCATTTTTTTAAACGAGATTAGTGTTGCAGGAGTGAAACATTTAACTCTCTTAGAATTGAATGGAAACATCCACGAGACTCAGTTTTTAATTTGTTTCCTTTAAATCATATTATTCTTTTAAAATACAATTATTTTTTGAAAAAAAATGACCATTTTTTAAACAAGATTAGTGTTAGAGGATTGAAACATTCAACTCTCTTAGAATTGAATGGAAACATCCACTGAGACTTAGTTTTTAATTAGTTTTCATTAAATCATATTTTTCTTTTAAAATACATCTATCTTTTGCAAAAAAAAATGCACAATTTTCAAAGAAGATTAGTGTGACAGGAATGAAACATTTAACTCTCTTCAAATTGAATGGAAACATCCACTGAGACTCAGTTTTTAATTACTTTTCGTTAAATCATATTTTTCTTTCAAAATACGTCTATATTTTTCAAAAAAATGGACATTTTCTTAAACAAGATTAGTGTTACATGAATGAAACATTTGACTCTCTTAGAATTGAAAGGAAACATCCACGAGACTCAGTTTTTAATTAGTTTTCGTTAAGTCTTATTTTTATTTGAAAATCAACTATTTTTGCTTAAAAATGCCCATTTTTTTAACCAAGATTAGTGTTACCGGAATGAAACATTTAACTCTATTAGAATTGAATGGAAACATCCACTGAGACTCAGTTTTTAATTAGTTTTCGTTAAGTCATATTTTTCTTTCAAAATACATCTATATTTTTAAAAAAAAAGCACATTTTTTTAAACATGATTAGTGTTACAGCAATGTAACATTTAACCCTCTTAGAATTGAATGGAAACATCCATGAGACTCAGTTTTCAATTAGTATTCGTTAAATCATATTTTTATTTGAAAATACAACTATTTTTTGCAAAAAAAAATGCCCATTTTCTTAAACAAGATTAGTGTTACAGGAGTGAAACATTTAACTCTATTAAAATTGAATGGAAACATCCACTGAGACTCAGTTTTTAATTAGTTTTCGTTAAATCATATTTTTCTTTGTTTTTAATTAGTTTTCGTTAAATCATATTTTTCTTTCAAAATACGTCTATATTTTTTTAAAAAAATGGACAGTTTCTTCAATAAGATTAGTGTTACAGGAATGAAACATTTAACTCTTTTAGAATTGAATGGAAACATCCACAAGACTCAGTTTTTAATTAGTTTTCGTTAAGTCATATTTTTATTTGAAAATCAACTATTTTTGCTAAAAAAAATGCCCATTTTTTTAAACAAAATTAGTGTTACCGGAATGATACATTGAACTCTATTAGAATTGAACGGAAACATCCACTAAGACTCAGTTTTTAATTTGTTTTCGTTAAGTCATATTTTTCTTTCAAAATACATATATATTTTTAAAAAATGCACATTTTTTTAAACATGATTAGTGTTACAGGAATGTAACATTTAACTCTCTTAGAATTGAATGGAAACATCCATGAGACTCAGATTTCAATTAGTATTCCTTAAATCATATTTTTATTTGAAAATACAACTATTTTTTGCAAAACCAATGCCCATTTTCTTAAACAAGATCAGTGTTACAGGAGTGAAACATTTAACTCTATTAGAATTGAATGGAAACATCCACTGAGACTCAGTTTTTAATTAGTTTTCGTTAAATCATATTTTTCTTTGTTTTTAATTAGTTTTCGTTAAATCATATTTTTCTTTCAAAATACGTCTATATTTTTCAAAAAAATGGACAGTTTCTTAAACAAGATTAGTGTTACAGGAATGAAACATTTAACTCTCTTAGAATTGAATGTAAACATCCACTGAGACTCAGTTTTCAATTAGTTTTCGTTAAATCATATTTTTCTTTTAAACTACAACTATATTTTGCAAAAAATGCACATACTTTAAAAAAGATTAGTGTTACTGGATTGAAACATTTAACTCTCTTAGAATTGAATGGAAACATACACTCAGACTCAATTTTTAAGTAGTTTTCGTTAAATCATATTTTTCTTTTAGAATACATATATATTTTGCAAAAAAAGTACATTTGTTTAAACAAGATTAGTTTTACAGGATTAAAATATTTAACTCTCTTAGAATTGAATGGAAACATCCCCTGAGACTCATTTTTAATTAGTTTTCGTTAAATCATATTTTTCTTTTAAAATACATCTACATTTTGCAGAAAAAAGCACATTTTTTAAACAAGATTAGGGTTACAGGATTCAAACATTTAACTCTGTTAGAATTGAATGGAAACATCCACTGAGACTCAGTTTTTAATTAGTATTCGATAAATCATATTTTTATTCTAAAATACAGCCATTTTTTAAAAAAATGCCCATTTTTTTAAGCAAGATTAGTGTTTCAAGAATGAAACATTTAAATCTCTTAGAATTGAATGAAAACATCCACGAGACTTAGTTTTTAATTAGTATTCGTTCAATCATATTTTTATTTGAAAATTGAACTATTTTTTGAAAAAAGGCCCTTTTTTAAACAAGATTGTGTTACAGGAATGAAGCATTTACCTCTCCTAGAATTGAATGGAAATATCCTTGAGACTCAGTTTTTAGTTAGTATTCGTTAAATCATATTTTTATTTGAAAATACAACTATTTTTTGAAAAAAAAGGCCCATTTTTTAAACAAGATTAGTGTTACAGGAATGAACCATTTAACTCTCTCAGAATTGCATGGAAACATCCACTGAGACTCAGTTTTTAATGATTTTCGTTAAATCATATTTTCCTTTTAAAATTGATCTATATTTTGCAAAAAATGCACATTTTTTAAACAAGATTAGTATTACAGGAATGAAACATTTAACTCATTTGGAATTTAATGGAAACAACCATGAGACTCAGTTTTTAATTAGTATTCGTTAAATCATATTTTTCTTCTAAAATACATCTATGTTTTGCAAATAAAATGCACATTTTTTTTAAACAAGATTAGTGTTACAGTTTTGAAATATTTAACTCTCTTTGAATTGAATGAAAACATCCACTGAGATTGAGTTTTTAATTAGTATTCGTTAAATCATATTTTCATTTGAAAATACAGTCAGTTTTTAAAAACAATTCCCATTTTTTTAAGCAAGATTAGTGTTACAGGAATAAACATTTAACTCTTTTAGAATTGAATGGAAACATCCACGAGACTCTGTTTTTAATAAGTATTCGTTAAATCATATTTTTATTTGAAAATACAACTATTTTTTGAAAAAAAAGGCCCATTTTATTAAACAAGATTAGTGTTACAGGAATGAAACATTTAACACTCTTCGAATTGAATGGAAACATCCACTGAGGCTCAGTTTTTAATTAGTTTTTGTTAAATCATATTTTTCTTTTAAAATACATCTATGTTTTGCAAAAAAATGCTCTTTTTTTTAAACAGGATTAGTGTTACAGGATTGAAACATTTAGCTCTCTTAGAATTGAATGGAAACATCCACTAAGAACCAATTTTTAATTAGATTTCTTTAAATCATATTTTTCTTTTAAAATACATCTATGTTTTGCAAAAAAAATACATATTTTTTTAAACAAGATTATGTTACAGGAATGAAAGCTTTAACTCTCTCAGAGAATTGAATGGAAACATCCACTGAGACTCAGTTTTTAATTAGTTTTCGTTAAATCATATTTTTATTGGAAAAATACAACTATTATTTGCAAAAAAAATGTCAAATTTTAATTAGTATTCCTTAAATCAAATTTTTATTTGAAAATGCAACTATTTTTTGCAATACAAATGATCATTTTTTTTAAACAAGATTAGTGTTGCAGTATTGACACATTTAACTCTCTTAGAATTAATAGGAAACATCCACTGAGACTCTGTTATTAATTACTTTTCGTTAAATCATATTTTTCTTTTAAAATACATCTATATTTTGCAAAAAATGCACATTTTCTTAAACAAGATTAGTGTTACTGGATTGACACATTTAACTCTCTTAGAATAGAATGGAAACATCCACTGAGACTCAGTTTTTAATTAGTTTTTTGTTAAATCATATTATTCTTTTAAAATACAGCAATATTTTTCAAAAAAAGACACATTTTTTAAATAAGATTAGTGTTACAGGATTGACACATTTAACTCTCTTAGAATTGAATGGAAACATACACTCAGACCTAGTTTTTAATTAGTTTTCGTTAAATAATATTTTTCTTTTAAAATACATCTATATTTTGCAAAAAAAAGTATATTTGTTTAAACAAGATTAGTGTTAGAGGATTAAAATATTTAACTCTCTTAGAATTGAATGGAAACATCCACTGAAACTCAGTTTTTAATTAGTTTTCATTAAATCATATTATTATTTGAAAATACACTCTTTTTTGCAAAAAAATGACCATTTTTTTAAACATGATTAGTGTTACAGGAATGATACATTTAACTCTGTCACAATTGAATGGAAACATCCACTGAGACTCAGTTTTTAATTAGTTTTCGTTAAATCATATTTTTCTTTTAAAATACATCTTTATTTTGCGAAAAAAAAAGGACATTTTTTAAACAAGATTAGTGTACCAAGATTGAAATATTTAACTCTCTTAGAATTGAATGGAAACATTCACTGAGACTCAGTTTTTAATTAGTATTAGATAAATCTTATTTTTATTATAAAATATAGCCATTTTTTGAAAAAAAATGCCCATTTTTTTAAGCAAGACTAGTTTTACAGCAATGAAACATTTAACCCTCTTATAATTGAATAGAAACATCCACTGAGACTCAGTTTTTAATTAGTTTCTGTTAAATCATATTTTTCTTTTAAAATACATCTACATTTTGCAAAAAATGCACATTTTTTTAAACAAGATTAGTGTTACTGGATTGACACATTTAACTCTTTTAGAATTGAATGGAAACATCAACTGAGACTCAGTTTTTAATTAGTTTTCGTTAAATCTTATTTTTATTGGAAAATCCAACTATTTTTTGCAAAAAAAAAAAGCCCATCTTTTTAAACAAGATTAGTGTTACCGGAATGAAACATTTAAATCTATTAGAAATGAATGGAGACTAAGTTTTTAATTATTATTCGTTAAATCATATTTTTATTTTAAAATATAGCCATTTTTTGAAAAAAAAAGCCCATTTTTTTAAGCAAGATTAGTGTTAGAGGAATGAAACCTTTAACCCTCTTAGAATTGAATGGAAACATCCACTGAGACTTAGTTTTTAATAAGTTTCCGTTAAATCATATTTTTCTTTTAAAATATATTTACTTTTTGCAAAAAAAGCACATTTTGTTAAACAAGATTAGTGTTACAGGAATGAAACATTTAACTCTGTTAGAATTGAAAGGAAACATCCACTGAGACTCAGTTTTTAATTAGTATTCGATAAATCATATTTTTATTTTAAAATACAGCCATTTTTTAAAAAATGCCCATTTTTTTAAGCAAGATTAGTATTAGAGTACTGAAACATTTAACTCTCTTAGAATTGAATGGAAACATCCACTGCGACTTAGTTTTTAATTTTTTTCGTTAAATCATATTTTTCTTTTAAAAGACATCTATATTTTGCAAAAAAAAAAAGTACATTTTTTAAGCAAGATTAGTGTTACAGGATTGAAACATTTAACACTCTTAGAATTGAATGGAAACATCCACTGAGACTCAGTTTTTAATTAGTTTTCGTTAAATCATATTTTTATTGGAAAAACAACTATTTTTTGCAAAAAAAATGCCCATTTTTTAAACAAGATTAGTGTTACAGGAATGAACCATTTAACTCTTTTAGAATTGAATGGAAATATCCCCTGAGACTCAGTTTTTAATTAGCTTTCGTTAAATCATATTTTTCTTTTAAAATACATTTACATTTTGCAAAAAAAGCACGTTTTTTAAACAAGATTAGTGTTACAGGATTGAAACATTTAACTCTGTTAGAATTGAATGGAAACATCCCCTGAGACACAGTTTTTAATCAGTTTTCGTTAAATAATATTTTTCTTTTAAATTACATCGATATTTTGCAAACAAGGCACATTTTTTTGAACAAGATTAGTGTTACATGAATGAAACATTTAACTCTCTTAGAATTGAATGGAAACATCCACTGAGACTCAGTTTTTAATTGGTATTCGTTAAATCATATTTTTCTTTTAAAATACATCTATGTTTTGCAAAAAAAATGCACATTTTTTTAAACAAGATTAGTGTTATAGGAATGAACCATTTAACTTTCTTAGAATTGAATGGAAAAACCCACTGAGACTCAGTTTTTAATTAGTTTTCGTTAAATCATATTTTTCTTTTAAAATCCATCTAGATTTTGCAAAAAAATGCATATTTTTTTGAACAAGATTCGTTTAACAGGACTGAAACATTTAACTCTCTTAGAATTGAATGGAAACATCCCCTGAGACTCAGTTTTTAATTAGTTTTCGTTAAATCATATTTTTCTTTTAAAGTACATCTATGTTTTGCAAAAAAATTCTCATTTTTTTAAACAAGATTAGTGATACAGGATTGAAACATTTAGCTCTCTTAGAATTGAATGGAATCATCCACTGAGACTCAGTTTTTAATTAGTTTTCGTTAAATCATATTTTTCTTTTAAAATAAATCTATGTTTTGCAAAAAAATGCAGATTTTTTTAAACAAGATTAGTGTTACAGGAGTGAACCATTTAACTCTCTTCGAATTGAATAGAAACATCCACTGAGACTCAGTTTTTAATTAGTTTTCGGTATATCATATTTTTCTTTTTAAAATACATCTAGATTTTGCAAAAAAATGCACATTTTTTTGAACAAGATTAGTTTTACAGGATTGAAACATTTAACTCTCTTAGAATTGAATGGAAACATCCACTGAGCCTCAGTTTTTAATTAGTTTTCGTTAAATCATATTTTTCTTTTAAAATACATCTATATTTGTCAAAATATGAACATTTTTTTAAACAAGATTAGTGTTACAGGAATGAAACATTTAACACTCGTAGAATTGAATGGAAACATCCACTGAAAGTCAGTTTTTAATTAGTTTTCTTGAAATTATATCTTTAATTTGAAAATACAACTATTTTTTGTAAAAAAATGCCCCTTTTTTTAAACAAGATTAGTTTTACAGGAATAAACAATTTAACTCTCTTAGAATTGAATGGAAACATTCACTGAGACTCAATTTTTAATTTGTTTTCGTTAAATCATATTTTTCTTTTGAAATACAGCTATATTTTGCAAAAAAAAAAGCACATTTTTTTTAAACAAGATTAGTGTTACAGGATTAAAACATTTAGCTCTCTTAGAATTGAATGGAAACATCCACTGAGACTCAGTTTTTAATTCGTATTGGTTAAATCATATTTTTCTTTTAAAATACATCTATGTTTTGCAAAAAAATGCATATTTTTTAAACAAGATTAGTGTTACAGGAATGAACCATTTAACTCTCTTAGAATTGAATGGAAACATCCACTGAGACTCAGTTTTTAATTAGTTTTCGTTAAATCATATTTTTCTTTTGAAATACATCTATATTTCGCAAAAAAAAACACATTTTTTTAAACAAGATTAGTGTTACAGGATTAAAACATTTAGCTCTCTTAGAATTGAATGGAAACATCCACTGAGTCTCAATTTTTAATTCGTATTCATTAAATCATAGTTTTCTTTTAAAATACATATATGTTTTGCAAAAAAATCCACATTTTTTTAAAGAAGATTTGTGTTACAGGAATGAATCATTTAACCCTCTTAGAATTGAATGGAAACATCCATTGAGACTCAGTTTTTAATTAGTTTTCGGTAAATCATATCTTTCTTTTAAAATACATCTAAAT
The DNA here is from genome assembly GCA_025593235.1 of Vachellia pachyceras. Taxonomy (NCBI): domain Eukaryota; kingdom Viridiplantae; phylum Streptophyta; class Magnoliopsida; order Fabales; family Fabaceae; genus Vachellia; species Vachellia pachyceras. The sequence goes on along the minus strand of JANTPZ010153617.1, from coordinate 6,829 downwards.
TTTGCAAAAAAATGCACTTTTTTTTAAAAATATTAGTTTTAGAGGATTGAAATATTGAAATCTCTTATAATTGAATGAAAACATCCATTGGGCCTCAGTTTTTAATTAGTTTTGGTTAAATCATATTTTTCTTTTAAAATACATCTATATTTTGCAAAAAATGCACATTTTTTTAAACAAGATTAGTGTTACAGGAATGAAACATTTGACTCAGTTTTTAATTAGTTTTCGTGAAATCATATCTTTATTTGAAAATACAACTATTTTTTGCAAAAAAAATGCCCGTTTTTTAAACAAGAATAGTGTTACCGGAATGAACCATTTAACTCTCTTAGAATTGAATGGAAACATCCACTGAGACGCAGTTTTAATTAGTTTTCGTTAAATCATATTTTTCTTTTAAAATACATCTATGTTCTTTAAACAAAATGCACATTTTTTTTAAAGAAGATTAGTGTTACAGGATTGAAATAATTAACTCTCTTATAATTGAATGGAAACATCCAATTAGGCTCAGTTTTTAATTAGTTTTCGTTAAATCATAGTTTTCTTTTAAAATACATTTATATTTTGCAAAAAAAGAACATTTTTTTAAACAAGATTTGTGTTACATGAATGAAACTTTTAACTCTCTTAGAATAATTGGAAAGATGCACTGAGACTCAGTTTTTGATTAGTTTTCGTGAAATCATATCTTTATTTGAAAATACAACTATTTTTTGCAAAAAAAAAAAAGATGCCCGTTTTTTAAACAAGAATAGTGTTACCGGAATGAACCATTTAACTCTCTTAGAATTGAATGGAAACATCCACTGAGACGCAGTTTTTAATTAGTTTTCGTTAAATCATATTTTTCTTTTAAAATACATCTATGTTCTTTAAACAAAATGCACATTTTTTAAAGAAGATTAGTGTTACAGGATTGAAATAATTAACTCTCTTATAATTGAATGGAAACATCCACTGAGACTCAATTTTTAATTAGTTTTCGTTAAATCATATCTTTCTTTTGAAATACATCTATATTTTGCAAGAAAAATCACATTTTTTTAAACAAGATTAGTGCTACAGGATTAAAACATTTAGCTCTCTTTGAATTGAATGGAAACATCCACTGAGATTCAATTTTTAATTAGTTTTCATGAAATCATATCTTTATTTGAAAATTCAACTATTTTTTGAACAAGATTAATTTTACAGAATTGAAACATTTAACTCTCTTACAATTGAATGGAAACATCCACTGAGACTCAGTTTTTAATTAATGTACCTTAAATCATATTTTTCTTTTAAAATACATCTAAATTTAGCAAAAGATGCCCATTTTTTTAAACAAGATTAGTGTTACAGGAATGAACCATTTAACTCTCTTAGAATTGAATGGAAACATTCACTAAGACTCAGTTTTTAATTAGTTTTTGTTAATTCATATCTTTATTTGAAAATGCAACTATATTTTGAAAAAAAAAGAACATTTTTTTAAACAAGATTAGTGTTACAGGAATGAACCATTTAACTCTCTTAGAATTGAATGGAAACATCCCCTGAGACTCAGTTTTTAATTAGTTTTCGTTAAATCATATTTTTCTTTTTAAATACATCTATATTTTGCAAAAAAAAACACATTTTTTTAAACAAGATTAGTGTTACAGGATTGAAACATTTAGCTCTCTTAGAATTGAATGGAAACAGCCACGAGACTCAGTTTTTAATTTGTTTCCGTTAAATCATATTATTCTTTAAAATACAACTATTTTTTGAAAAAAAATGACCATTTTTTAAACAAGATTAGTGTTAGAGGATTGAAACATTCAACTCTCTTAGAATTGAATGGAAACATCCACTGAGACTGAGTTTTTAATTCGTATTCGTTAAATCATATTTTTCTTTTAAAATACATCTATGTTTTCCCAAAAAATGCCAATTTTTTAAGCAAGATTAGTGTTGCAGGAAAGAAACATTTAACTCAGCTAGAATTGAATGGAAACATCCACTGAGACTCAGTTTTTAATTATTTTTCGTTAAATCATATTTTTATTTGAAAATACAACTATTTTTTGCAAAAAAATGCCCATTTTTTTAAACAAGATTAGTGTTACAGGAATGAACCATTTAACTCTCTTAGAATTGAATAGAAATATCCATTGAGACTCAGTTTTTAATTCGTTGTCGTTAAATCATATTTTTCTTTTTAAATATGTTTACATTTTGCAAAAAAATGCCCAATTTTTTAAACAAGATTGGTGTTAAAGGAATGAAAGATTTAACTCTCATAGAATTGATTGGAAACATCCACTGAGACTCAATTTTTAATTAGTATTCGTTAAATCATATTTTGATTTGAAAATACAACTATTTGTTGCAAAAAAAATGCCAATTTTTTTAAACAGGATTAGTATTACAGGAATGAAACATTTAAATCGTTTAGAATTGAATGGAAACATCCACTGAGATTCAGTTTTTAATTAGTATTCGTTAAATCATATTTTTTTTAAAATACATCTGTCTTTTGCAAAAAAATTGGCAATTTTTTAAATAAGATTAGTGTTACAGGAATGAAACATTTAACTCTCCTAGAATTGATTGGAAACATCCTTTGACACTCAGTTTTTAATTAGTATTCCATAAATCATATTTTGATTTGAAAATACAACTATTTCTTGCAAAAAAAAATGTCCATTTTTTAAACAAGATTAGTGTTACAGGAATGAAACAATTAACTCTCTTAGAATTGAATGGAAACATTCACTGAGACTCGGTTTTTAATTAGCATTCTTTAAATCATATTTTGATTTGAAAATACAACTATTTGTTTAAAAAAAATGCCAATTTTTTTAAACAGGATTAGTGTTACAGGAATGAAACATTAAATCTTTTAGAATTGATTGGAAACATCCACTGAGACTCAGTTTTTAATTAGTATTTGTTAAATCAAATTTTGATTTGAAAATACAACTATTTCTTGCAAAAAAAATGCCAATTTTTTTAAACAGGATTAGTATTACATGAATGAAACATTTAAATCTTTTAGAATTAAATGGAAACATCGCCTGAGACTCAGTTTTTAATTAGTTTTCGTTAAATCATATTTTTCTTTTAAAATACATCTATCTTTTGCAAAAGAAATGCCATTTTTTTTAAACAAGATTAGTGTTACAGGAATGAAACATTTAACTCTCTTAGAATTGATTGGAAACATCCATTGACACTCAGTTTTTAATTAGTATTCCATAAATCATATTTTGATTTGAAAATACAACTATTTCTTACAAAAAAATGCCCATTTTTTAAGCAAGATTAGTGTTACAGGAATGAAACAATTAACTCTCTTAGAATTGAATGGAAACATCCACTGAGACTCAGTTTTTAATTAGTTTTCGTTAAATCACATTTTTCTTTTAAAATACATCTATTTTTTGCAATAGAAAATGCACATTTTTTTAAAGAAGATTAGTGTTACAGGAATGAAACGTTTAGAATTGAGTGGAAACATGCGTCGAGACTCAGTTTTTAATTAGTATTCGTTAAATCATATTTTTATTTGAAAATACATCTATATTTTGGAAAAAAAATGCACACATTTTTTTAAACAAGATTCGTGTTACAGGAATGAAACATTTAAATCTCTTAAAATTGACTGGAAACATCCACTGAGACTCAGTTTTTAATTAGTATTCGTTAAATCATATTTGTAGTTTAAAATACAACTATTTTTTGCAAAAAAAATGCCCATTTTTTTGAACAAGATTAGTGTTACAGGATTGAAATATTTAACTCTCATAGAATTGAATGGAAACATCTACTAAAAATAAGTTTTCAATTAGTATTCGTTAAATCATATTTTTATTTGAAAATACAACTCTTTTTTGCAAAACAAATGCCCATTTTTTTAAACAAGATTAGTGTTACAGGAGTGAAACATTTAACTCTCTTAGAATTGACTGAAAACATCCCTGAGACTCAGTTTTCAATTAGTATTAGTTAAATCATATTTTTATTTGAAAATACAACTATTTTTTCAAAAAAAATGCCCATTTTTTAACCAAGATTAATATTATTGGAATGAAATATTTAACTCTCTTAGAATTGAATGAAAACATCCATTGACACTCAGTTTTTAATTAGTTTTCGTTAAATTTGATTTTTCTTTTAAGATACATCAATATTTTGCATAAAAATGCACATTTTTTTACAAGATTAGTGTTACTGAAATGAAGCATTTAACTTTCTTTGAATTGACTGGAAACATCCACTGAGACTCAGTTTTTAATTAGTATAAGTGAAATCATATTTTTCTTTCAAAATACCACAATTTTTTGCAAAAAAATGCCCATTTTTTAAAAAAAGATTAGGGATACAGGAATGAAACGTTTAACTCTCTTACAACTAAATTGAAACATCCACTGAGACTTTGTTTTTAATTAGTTTTTGTTAAAACATATTTTTCTTATAAAAAATCTATATTTTACAAAAAAATGAACATTTTTTTAAACAATATTAGTGTTACATGAATGAAACATTTAACTCTCTTAGAATTGACTGAGAACATCCACTAAGACTCAGTTTTTATTTAGTATTCGTTAAATCATATTTTCATTTGAAAATACAACTCCTTTTTGTAAAACAACTGCCCATTTTTTTAAACAAGATTAGTGTTACAGGAATGAAACATCTAACTCTCTTAGAATTGACTGGAAACATCCACGGGGGCTCAGTTTTTAATTAGTATTCGTTAAATCATATTTTTATTTGAAAATACAACTATTTTTTCTAAAAAAAAGCCCATTTTTTTAAACACGATTAGTGTTACCGGAATGAAACATTTAAATCTCTTAAAATTGACTGAAAACATCCACTGAGACTCAGTTTTGAATTAGTATTCGTTAAATCATATTTTTATTTGAAAATACAACTATTTTTTGCAAAAAAAAAGGCCCCTTTTTTTAAACAAGATTTGTGTTACAGGACTCAAACATTTAACTCTCAGAGAATTAAATGAAAACATCCACTGAGAGTCAGTTTTTAATTAGTATTCGTTAAATCATATTTTTATTTGAAAATACAACGATTTTAGCAAATCAAATGCCCAATTTTTTTAAACAAGATTAGCAAATCAAATGTCCTTCTTCATGATTGACTTTGGTTGACCAGAGGATGACTTTCGGATTAAGGGAGCCACAGTTTCCTCTTCTTCGGAAGGTTCCACAATCCGAACTTTCTTTGAGGATGATTGAGAGTGAGTAGGAGCCGAGGAAGAAGTGGCTTTAGATTTCTTTGTGCGTGCCATGGTGATTGAAGGATCAAAGAACTGATTTTTGGATGAGATTTGGGTTTCGGGTTCCGAAGGAGCGAAGAACACGAAATGAGAAATCTGTGGATTGAAAGTGCTTTTAAAGGAATAAATGGAGGGGTTTTGACGGTTTAAGGATGTCGAACAGGTTTGTAACGGTTTGGGAGAGGTTACAACTGATCGGGTGAGAGGATTTGAGAGCACTCGAGTGAAGGAAATGGGTTAGGGTTCGAGTGTTTGACAGAAAAGGGGATTTTGAATATCAGATGCGCCAACACTCGAGTGTTGAGTGTCAATACTCGAGTGTTGAGGAAAAATGGGCTGAGTACTCGAGTGTTATAATGTAACACTCGAGTCATTGTTTTTACAGTACTCGAGTATTGGCTCAATGAAGATGAACAGACAAGCCATCACTCGAGTATTGCTTCTGAGTGCTCGAGTGTTGAGCCCCTCTTGCCAACACTCGAGTATTGGTCTTCCAGTACTCGAGTATCGGGGTCCCTCATTTTTCAACAAGTGCCATCACTCGAGTATTCACCTAGAGTACTCGAGCATCGGGGACTCTGTTCATCACAACACTGCAACACTCGAGTATTGAACATTCAATACTCGAGTATTCGAATTCTTAAATTCAAAAATACTCACCACACTCGAGTGTTGAGATTGAACACTCGAGTATTACCTTCACTTTCACTTAGCACTCGGGTATTAGACTTTGAACACTGCTCAGTACTCGAGTATTGATTTCCAGAACTCGAGTATTGCTTCTCTTGTCATCACTTGAACCTGAAACTCGAGTATTTCAACATTTTAAGCAACTAACACTCGAGTAATACTTCATAACACTCGAGTGTTCATCAGAAATTTATTAAACACTTCCTTTTTCTTCTTCAGTACTCGAGTACTAACTTTAAGTGTTAGATTTAACACCTGCAAAACTTTGTCAGACCACTCCGAAGCTTAAGTTAGTACTAATATAATCATCAAAATAACATTAAATCAACATTGTACTCACAATTCATTGGGATTTACCATTCCCAATTCTCTTCTGATATTTGTAAATTATTCTCTGGCCAAGGGCTTTGTAAAAATGTCAGCAAGCTGAAGATGAGTAGGAATGAATTCAACTTTGACATCCTTATTCTGCACATGATCCCTGATAAAATGATGTCTTATATCAATGTGTTTGGTCCTTGAATGATGCACAGGATTTTTTGAGAGATTTATGGTGCTTGTGTTGTCACAGTAGATGGGAATTTCTTTGAAAAACATTCCCAGATCCTGGAGTTGCAGCTTCATCCATAAAACTTGAGCACAGCAGCTTGCAGCAGCAATATATTCTGCTTCTGTAGATGATAATGATACTGTTGATTGCTTCTTGCTGAACCAAGATACTAGTGCTGCTCCAAGAAATTGACATTGCCCACTCGTACTTTTTCTATCAGTTTTATATCCAGCGTGATCAGAATCTGAATAGGCAATTAACTCTTCACTGCACCCTTTTGGATACCATAATCCAAGATCAGGTGTACTAGCAAG